>PVKN010025935.1:0-13971 GCA_004027915.1 Capromys pilorides
CACCTACCTTGCAGTCACATTATCCTACATCCCAGCCCAAAGGAATTCTCTGATCTTGGAATCTGTGCTCTTAACCAAAGATTCACACAAAATTCAAGGAAGATAATGTGTAAGATAATTTTATTTCATAGGGCTAAGGGTTACACAATGCCCAGCTGAGTTGTATCTGTATCACGCAGCCAATTACAACAAATACACCTCACATATATGTTCAGTCATGGCTGCGAGAACTTTTCCTCTTGCTTTAGAAGTGCTGCTTTTGATCATGGCTTATGGGAACCACATACATGGCAACAGCAAGGATTTAATAAAGCAGTTAGTGGGCCCCAACTTGCTAGAAAACTTGAACTATTTTGTATAAACAGCCCTTTACAAGCTGGCAGAAGAAAAGAGTATTGTGATACGGAATTGTCCGAGCTTGCAGACTGCTGTCTTGTGCAGTCAGAGAGTGGCCATGCAGGCTCCTAGATTCAAGAAAGCTGGAAAGCAGAGTCAAGCATTCCAGGCTGGCTCTCCCCACATGCTGCTCCCCTTCAGGGACCTGGACGTCATCTCCTCTTGCTTTTGCTGGTAAGGCCTGGAGACTTCTCACTGCTTGGAGAGCTTGATGTCATAGGTGACCATGTTGAAGTTGTCCCAGGCAAACAGCTTCCTCTCTGAGGGGTTGTAGTCAACCATGCTGGTGTATCTGTAGTGGTTCCTGAACGGGATCCTCAGGCTCCGGCTGCTCCCTGTGCCTGTGTCGTAGGCAAAGTTGACAGTGGCATCGCTTGAGGAGTAGCTGCTAAGGGTGTACAAAGTGCCACAGATGACAAAGGCGTTGGCCACCGACTGCTTGCGGATGTTGGTCTCCCAGGTTCGCTCGAGTTCCAGAGTCTCTGGGTTCAGCTGGGAGAGGACAATGGCGCCTTTGGCGTCCTCAGTGCTGTAAATGACCCAGAGGCCAGTCTCGTCCACAGCCAAGTCAATGTCCGTGTAGCCGCCCCAGGAGTACGGGAACTGTCCATGGTAGCCAGCCCCAGGGAGTTCCTTCATAGCCTTCACAGCCTCTGTATTTAGCTGGTACCTAATCAGGGTCCTGGACTCAGCACCCTGGAAATAGAGGCTCCCCGCGTACACTACGGCGCCGGTGCTCTCCAGCGGCCGGGGCAGCACGTGGACCTTGGAAGGGTAGCCCTGCATGAAGTCACTGAGGAGGCTGTATTCAAAAACCTGGCGGATGTCTACGCCGACCGTGTCGATTCTCCATGTGGTCTCCCGGGTGTAGGGGTGCACGGGCTTGGGGTCCCTCATCCACACTCCGTACTTGCCAGTGAGTGTTTCAGCAGTCCTCAGGGTGACGGGCTGTCCTACCCAAGCCAGCTGTCCACATCCTGGAGAACAAAATCAATCAGCATGGATCCAAGATCCTTCCCCAAACGTAGTGAAATGTAGAAGCAGAATGGGTAGAGAAATAAAGACCCTATGGGAAGTCTGTCCGGGTTTAAATCCAGTCACCTACTAATGGTGGGGCTTTCAAGTAAGGTATTTCTCTCTAAGCCTGTTTTCTCATTTGTAAAGGTGATAATAGGGCTGGGGAGGTAGCTCAGCAGTATAAGCATCTGCCTGGCGAGCACCAGGTCCTGCGTTCAATCCCTGGTACAAAAAAAAGGGGATAATAGTGTTTTGGGTAGTAGGGCTTTTGTAAATTTGTGATGTAATTAAGTATGTGAAATGCTTGGTATTGACGAAATACACAGTGAATGTTCTCTGACTGATCTGCGAAGGGAACTGAACTTGTATCCAATGCTAGTTATAAAGATAGGTTCCCCTGAAGGTTTCACCTGAATTGATAGATTCTCCATGAGTTCAGCAGGGACCCATGGGTATTCATTAGATTACTTTCCCTTTTTTTGAAATTATAATATCAATTTCATTGTCAGACCCATTTAAAATATATTTTATTTCAATCTGATATTTAAATTAGAAAAAAATATGTGACAAAGTATTACCTAATACCATTTCCAATCACATGTTGACTATCAAGTCTTATTTATTTTGTTATATAAAAGAGAGAAAATCAGATCATTACACAAACCATCTTTATATCCATATTTTTGAAGCCCTAAGGGATAGGTCACAGTTTATGTATCATTTTAATTCAATAAAACCAAAGTATAGGACTTGCTTCAGCAGCACATACACTAAAATTGGAATGATGCAGAGAAGAGCAGCATGGCCCCTGGGCAAGGGTGACATGCAAATTCGTGAAACAGTCCATATTTAAACAAAACAAAACAGTACAATTTGTAAATATAGTGAAGTAATGGTTGAAAAATTGAATGTAGCAAAATCAAACTAAATCTCCATTTTAAGCAGCAAAATTTCCACATGGAAGGTGGACTGTTGCCTGTTCATGTCTCAGAGAATCATACTTTAAGTATTTGATAACTCTCATCCCATGCATGCCCATCAGGGTGAGCAGTCACTGTCAATAACATGGACAGGGGCTGGAGAGATAGCTCGCTGGACTAAGCGCCTGCTTAGGCAAGCCCAGGGACCAGGGTTTGATCTCTGGCACTACATATTGAGCTGGCCATGGAGACCGAGCAAGGGGATACACACCTGTAATCCCAGCACTGAGGAGGCTGAAAACAGGAGGATCACTACAAGTTCAGCTGCATAGTGAGACCCTGTACTAAATAAATTAAAAAAAAAAAAAAAAAAAAAAAAAAGAAACCCGGGATAGTCGATATTTCTGGAAATCAGAGATTTGTTTTTTCCTTTTTTCATACCTGGGGATTGACTCCAAGAGTTTCACACTGAGTGACATCCCCAGCTTTATTTGAGACAGGGCCCACTAAGTTGCCCAAGCTGGACTTGAACTTGCCTCAGCCCCCACCCTACCCTCTCCCCTGCTGTGTGCACCAGCACACCAAAAGAAAAGCCTGGGTTTCCTTGGAGAAAACTGGACTCTTCACACATGGTCAAAGCTCAGAACAATACTGTTAATGAGAAGCCATGCTGAGAGTGTGTGTGCTTTGTCCCAAGGCAAAGACGTGAAGGGAGGAACACCAAAACCTGACTTGCCAGCTGTCCTTAGTTCAGGATAACCCCCAAGTGGGTAATTAAACACCCCTCTTCTCTTCCCCTGGTGTAGGCTGCTCATCCCAGCCTTCAAGGGGTCGGGGAGAGGAAAGAGAGCTTTTCCAGTGAAAAGCTGGCTTCCTGCACATGGACAACCCTGACAAAAACGAAGACCTTTCCCTGCCTCTGCCCCCTGTCAAGTCCCCCCACCCCACTCTGTTTAAGCTATCTCAACTTGGGACAGAGAGCTAAATATGCCAGATGAAGACCAACTGGGCCCAAAAGGGAAGAAATCTAGCTCTATACCATTCTCTCCCTCCTCCGCAGTTCCGGAGTGGTTGGATGGGCTCTCCTTCAGTATTCTGGAGGCAGGAACTTCAGTTAACTCTGACTTCAATTCCTGGAAGGCTGCTGTGTCCAAATTCCATGAAGAAACTATATTAAAAAGACAGAACTGTTGTGAAAAGAAATGGCCCTGTGAAGAAGTGACCCCATAACATTTAAATAGCTCCCAAAATATGATGTTTGAGATTTGCTTTCAGGTAGTGACTGAGGCTAGCATGGGGCAAGGGAAGTGTGATCAAGCTGTGCTGACGGCCACTGAAGTTGGGGTGCTTGCTACTTTGGGGTTCATTCTTTCCTATTTTGTGCCTGTTTAACAAATTCTGTAGTTTAAAATCTCGTAAATAACTAATTGAATAGCAATGTGTCAATTTAAGAGTAGGCAAGATGTGACTTCAAGGATCTTAAGGTTCCTGGCATCTGCTTAGATGTCTTAATTTCTTTTTTTCTTTTTCTTTTTTTTTTTTTTTTTTGAGTCTAAGCTTTCTTTGATTCAATCCAACCACAACAGGACCAAGCTTTATGGTATTGAAGTGCACTGAGTGCACATAGATGTCTTAATTTCAACATTAAAAATGTGCTGTTTAGGGGCCAGGGAGATAGCTCCATGGCACAAGTGCCTGCCTGGCAAGTGCAAGGTTGTGAGTTCAAGCCCCGGTCCCACCCCCCACCCCAAAAAGTGCTGTTTGACTTCAGTGTTTTTCCTTGTCATAGAAAATATAATAAGTAACATATTAAACTTTTTTGTTTTCAACATATATTGTTATTTTCACTGGACACATACTAGCTAAATATACTGATGGGCTGCAGTGTGACTTTTCAGTACAGTACACAGAGGGTAGTAGTGAGCCCAGGGTACAGTAACCACGGTGCACCCCCTCGCAATCTCAGCATTTGGGAGACTGAGGCAGGCGGGTCACAAGTTTGAAGCCATCCTGGGCTGCCTAATGAGGCACCATCACAAAAGCTCCCCCTCCAGTCAGGAACTGGTGTATCTATTGCCTCAGACATTTCTATCTGTTTCTTTCTGGGAATATTCAAAATCCTTCCTAGGTATTTTCAAATACGTTGCTAGGAACAGGTTTAAGTTTTACATTAATACGGAAACATTCGGTCAGAGTTATTTCTAGGCCCATGTTCTATAAGAAAGAGAGAATGCGTACAAGGTTTCCCATGGGGATTTGGGGGAGAGTTTGAGTAGTGGAAAAGGAAGGACGTGTGTGACGCTGGTTAGACATGAAGTCACCTCAGAGCTCCTGCCCCACTGCCTATTTGCCTAGCATTCTGCGCTCACAGCAGTTCTGAAATCTAAGGTTAAAGCCGTAGCCACAGGAACAGGATAGATTTTTCAATGGAGCGCTGATTCCTGCTCAGGTGTACTGAGGCCCACAGCTCAAGCACAGCTTGCGGGGTGGGGCTGCAGCGCAGCAGCCAGGTGGAAGCCTGATGTGCAGAGGGCCCCGGGCTCAAGGCCTCCCAGCGCCACACACACGATTTGAGACAAAACTCTGGAGAAGGTGGAAAGATCAGTGGTTTCCAGGGAGGTGCCCGGAGCACAGAGGATGTGCAGGGCGATGCAGTGACGCTGTGTGACTCTCTGATGGTAGGTGTTTGCCATGGTACATTTGTTCACCCCAACACAATGTACAACACCAAGAGTGAACCCAGTTGTAAACTATGGACTCTGAGTGATTATGATGCCCGTACTGGGCCATTTTTCAAAATCAGGTTATGGAACAGGCCCTGGGTTTGGCTAAGTTTCTTTCATTGTGCCTTCTCTTGGACCCTCGCAGACAGCTCCCCTGGACCACTTAATACTGTTTCTTTCATTGTCTCACTGCCTCTCAGAGGCCAGGTTCAGGCCAAATGCAGTGAGAGAAGCTCTGTGCCAGTGCTGTCAGAAAGCCTGAAACCCACCCTCCTCGGCTCCCTGCCTCCAGCCTGGAGCCTTGGTGCCCACATGGGGCAGGCTGCGAGCCCCTCACCCCCTCCCCTCACACCTGCTTCCTCTGCGCACCTGCACAAGTTGGTACTGGGTCTCATTATGCAGCTTGGACCTGCAGTGTTCCTCCAGGTTTCAGCCTCCCTGAACGGGGATTACAGGCGTGCGCCACCATGCTCAGGCCCGATGGCTGGCTCTGTGTACCCAGCACAGCATGCGCTGCTGGGGATCAAACTCAGGTCCTGCGCTTGCCTAAGCAGGTGCTTAGACTGCTGAGCTACCTCCATGGCCTGACAAGCTGTTTTAGTCTATGATTATAGCTAGGATGATTATGTATTTTGGTGACTTACTGAGAAAAAAATATATCCATTAAGAAAACTAGGGAGGGCTGGTGAAATAGCTCAGTGGACTAAGCTCCTGCTTAGACAATTGCAGGGATGTAGGTTCAATTCCCGGCACCACATGCCGTGGTGGTCCAAGCCCCGGATGCACTGAGCCAGCTACCTGAGACTGGGTGTGGTGGCGCACTTGTGTAATCCCAGTGCAGGGGAGGCTGAAAACAGGAGGATCACTACGAGTCCAAGCTATGTAGTGAGACCCTGTGCCAAATATGTAAGAAAGAGAGAGCAAGAGAGCGAGGCGGGGAGAAGATAGGGATACACCATGAAAAGAAAACTAAGAAATGCCTTCTTGAGTGACAGAGGGAATAAAATAAAGGAAAAGAAACAAATAATCAAAAAGCTGGTTATTGGAAAACATCCTTGAAGCTAGCTAAAATACTGAGGACTGATAAATTGAGGGGGAAGGGGAGAGGTGGAGATGGGTGAAGGGAGAGAGCGAATATAAAAAGAGGGGACCCACAGATCACCACATGGATAGTTCCTTTCATGTTTAAAAGAATTTTTGTATGAATTATATGACTGGTGCCTTCAAAGTTTTAGAGAAATGTAGTAAGGACTGCCAATTATATCTAATGAAGCTGAGCTGTTGTCATCGCTTACTGAGTGTCTCCTGTGACCCTGGCGCTGGGTTCGGTGTTGGCTATTCATGCCCTCTGTCTTACCTAAGTTTGGCAAGTCAACCCTGTAATCCACATGTTTGAAGGGTAGCAGATTTCAGCAGGGCTTAGTGACATGCACAAGGTCCCATAGTGTGTTAGCTTGTCATTGCTGTGACAAAGTGCCTGAGGAAAGCAAGTTAGAGGAGCAAAAGTTTATGTGGTCCACAGCTTCAGAGGGTTCCATTCATGGTTCCTGGTGCCATTGTCTCTGGCTCTGTGGTGAGGCAGAAGGTCAGAGTGGAGACACAAGACACAAGGACATACAAAGCCGCTCACCTCAGAGCAGGCAGGAAGGAGAGAGGGTAAGGAAAGGCTGGGTGTGAGGTGTGGTCACCAAGGTCACAACCTGGGAGGGACTCCCCTGACCTGGCCCCGCCTTCTGAGTTTCCAGCATTTTCTGTTATGCCATCTACTTATACATCCATCAATGGATTAATTTCCTGGTGAAGTTACAGCCCCCGTGAGCCAGTCACCTCCCAAAAGCCCTGCCTCTGAACACATGAGCCTTCTGGGAAATACTTTAGATACAAACAACACACAGCAAGTGGTGGGGCTGGCCCACGGCCCATGATTTTCAAGTCCAGGGCAGGTGCACCCTTCTGCCCCGTGGTGGGGAGCTGTGTCCATTACAGATGTCTTTATTGCCTCTCAGAGCGGAGCATGTCCACATAAGCCTCTGAAAAACAAGGCAGCTTTCTCCCTTAATGGGAGCCCACTGTAGAACTGTCTCGGTAGGGAGGCCCAGAGTGACCCCAGGGGAAGAGGGAAGTCTGTTTCCCTGGCCCGGTCTGGCCATCTGTGTGCGTGAGGACAGCCAGCAGAGCTCTGACCCAGCCACCGACCCAGAACAGGTCTCCCCTGTGACCCGGCAACCTCGTCTCGGTTGCAAACTTGCCAGAGCCCTTCAGCAAGGACACCAGACTCCCTGCCCGGTCTCTGCACTCACTGCCACTATGCCGGAACCCCAGGCCACAGGCTGCCTCTCTGCCTGCTCTGGGAGGGGTCCTGTTGCAGCTGCAGACCTGCCCCATCTCTGCTGTCTGACCAGCCAAACTCTTACCCCTGAGATCTGCCCCCACCCCCAAGTTTTCCACCCTGTATGTGCTTTATCCCGAAGGGGCCATATAAAGTTATATCTTAAGTTTCTTTCAGCAGAGATGATAAGTCTTTAGAAACTCCCCTGGCTTAAGCTGCTGGTGGTTCGTGACCTCTGCTCCTGGAGACATAGCCATTGCTCTGCTCTCTGGGGAGTGACCCACTCCCAGTGCTCAGATCCCGGTGAGCTGCCCCAGAAGCACAGTTCCCAGCTCCACCATCGGGGGTCCAGTTGCCCCAGTGGCTCACTGCCACAGACGAGGTGGCATGCAGACAGCTGGCCAGGGCTGAGTTCCTGTCCTGGTGCCACCATGGGGCCCACAGGCTTGGAGTAGGGGAGTTCAGCTCTCCTTCCCTCTTCTTCCCTTGCTCTTTGCAGGGACCACACCCCACAAGTGTCCTGTGGGGTAAACAAGAACCACAGTAAAGCATAGTGTCAGGGAAAGGCTGCTGACGGGCTGCAGGGCCAGCTCCCCGCTGGCAGTGGTCCGGCTGGCTTGGGAGCTGCTGGCCGCTGTTGCTGCAGCCCGCCAGGAGAGTCTGGCAACGCAGGGACTCCCAGAGGAGAGCCATCTGGTCCAAGAATGGAAAGCAGGGGTGCGTCAGTGAGAGGGAGCCTGGAGGAGCCAGACGGCACAGCTTCCTAGGTCAGGCCTGCTTTGTCTGGGATGTGTGACGCTAGGCAACTGGTCCAACCTCTCTGAGACCTATTATTTGGAGTTGCATACATGTTACCAGGTTTTTCCAAAAAGTACTTAAACTACAAGTGATACGGTTCCCAATAGAGATATGTCAAAGTTCAGAATCCTTTGGAATGTTTCAAAATCTTACATTTCATTTGGAATGTGGAGGAAAAACAGATTGTGACAATACTAACTATTGTAGCAGAGTTAAGGATTTTAGGACTTTTTCTGGAAGGAATTAAAGCCAGGGAGAGCTGAGTTAAACTCCTGGGCTCGTAAATTATTTTTATTTTTGGACAGGGTCTCACTAAACCTTCCAGGCTTGCATCAAACGTGCCACGATCCTGCCTCTGCCTGCTGAGCAGCCGGCGTCACAGGCCTGGGTTACCATGCCTGGCTTTTTTTATTCTTAAAATTCAGTCCTTTTATGTCTATTAAAAATTGTTGAGGGGCTGGGGAGATAGCTCCGTGACATAACTTCCTGACTGGCAAGTGCAAGGCCGTGAGTTCAAACCCCAGTCCCGCAAAAAAAAAAAAAAAAAATTGTTGAAAGTGTTCTGCATGCTCTGCCCTAACCTCTGCTAGACTCACATCATAAATCTAAAGAGCTTGACCTAGCAACAGAACTGATTACTGTTTATTTATCTGCATCCATATGCAAATAACATGTTAATGACTTTCGCAAATATTTGCTATCACAGCTTGCAAAGCTCCTTATTTAAATGAAGAGACTAAGGAGACAGGAGAGTGTCACCAGGTTTCCAGGTCATCACAAATACCTTAAGAAAAGGAAGATCATGGGCCCCACGAGATGAGTTAGCTCAGCAGTCTAAAGTGCCTGATCAAGCAAGCTTAGGCAGGTGCAGTGGATCATGGTTAGATCCCCGGCACCACATGCTGCATTGGCCCCGCCCCCAGGGTGGGCTCAGTCAGAAAAAAAAAAAAAAAAAGGGAAGACAGGCTAGTAGGCTATTGTTTTGACAAACACCACCATCAGATCAATGTGTTCTGTAGAAGTGTTACATATATTTTGGCATTTTAATCACAGAAGGACACTTTATTGTTATTTTATGTGTTTAGGATAGGGTCTCACTACACACATGGGACTTGTTGTGATCCTTCCTGTTTTTCAGCCTCCTAAGAGCTAGAATTGCAGGCACGCATTACCACACCCAGTCTCAGTCCCCATTTCAGTGAACCCCTGGGGTGGGGCCAGCAAGGCAGGCTGGGGATCAAACCCTCGGGCCCTGCATCTGCCTAAGCAAGTGCTTTAATCTGCTGAGTTATCTGGCTGGCCCTAGAAGGACACTTTAAAATGATGGAACTCAAGCAAAAACAGCCCTTTGCAGCTGTAATCCGTTGGTTGGGTGGCCACTCCAGCAGGCCCTGAGCTGGTTCACAGAGTAACCCTGAGGGCTCGGCATCCAACCCTGTGGGGGGACAAGAGATCTGCAGCTTGTGTCAGACACCTCTGGCCACCCCATCCTGCCTGTGTTCTCCCGGCTGCTGCCTGCTGCTTGTCTCAGCTTCTCTGACTGAGTAGGAAGTCTGAAAGAACCAGCGCAGCCCCCAGAGCCCAGTACTCCCCACAGGACATCTGTGGATAAAGGGCCCCGCTTCTGTCACATTCTATGCATCCCTCTGAAGGGTGGCATGGCAATTTATTGCCCGCAGTGGTGACCAATATAAGGAGTCCCTTTTTTTATTCCTTCCCTTAATAACTTCCCCATCCCCTGTTTTTCTTCCTAGAGATCTTGGCCCACTAAAACTGCCTCACACAAGTCTTCATTCTGGGGGACCCACCCAGAGGAGAGGCTGAACAAAGAGAGAAAGAGGGAATTTTCTAGGGACAGTAATAATCACCTGTAATTTATCTTTAGGCTATTTTCTCCTACTATGGGCTTGCATTTGCGTGTGTGTGCATGTGTGTGTGTGTGTGTGTGTGTGTGTGTGTAGTGAAATATTTCTTGTCATGGATGTGTACATATATGTATGTATTTATCTATATATAAATAAGTAATTTCTATAATTCTTGGGAGTTTTTTTTAATGTAACAACTGCATAATGAAATAATGGTGACAACTTAACTATGGATGGGATAAGGAAAATCCTGCCTCCTCACTTCCCCAAACCCCAACACTTCAGGACTTGGAATTTCTGCTGCCCGCACTTGAATTCCAGCCCCTCAAAATATGTCCCTGAATCTAGGGTGGTGAGCTAGATCTTTTGTTCTAAGCATTTCTGTACTTTTTTTTTTTTTTTTTTTTGGTCTTTTTAGGGTCTAGAAGCCAGGGGTCAGCTAGGAGCCCTGCTAGCTTTTGGTCTGTCCCTTGTGGCTAGGTGGCTGTAGGCTGCCTGCATCACCTCTGGCCTCACTCAGCATTTGCCAGAATGAGTTGGTGGCGCTGGGTGCTCAACAGTTCCCCTTCCAGTCCTGCGTTCTCCTCCTAATGTGATTTCCTTCTTGAAGATGATCCACTACCAGAAAAGAACTTCCAGGCTTGGAATTCATCCTAAGAAGATACTTCTCTGTTTCAAAAGTAAAGCAGCCAGAAGGGACACAAAGAAGTGTCCAGCTAGATAACACCGCTGACTGATTCCCAAAGATGTGCTCAATGATCATGATACGATTTTTAAAAATTGTCTCTATGTGCCTGCACATCCGGTCAACAGTCAGGAATAACGAATGTCTCATGATGCTACTGGTGACAGTGAGTCTTCATTTCTCCTCACAGACTCGAGCTCAAGTCATGACCCAAGTGGCTGTGCACACTGGGTCTCTTCAGCATCCTCGCAGGTCACTTCCCTTAGTTGTGAAACTCAGAACCTGGTCCCTTCCAATTCTAGCCATGTTGAATTTTTTTTTTTTAAAGAATCCTTTACAATTTACAGTATTTGATTTGAAACCCTTGAGAATTATTAATCATTTTGAGACTTTTCTTTATCAAGTTGGAATAAGAAACACAGATGCTGAGTCAACATGCCTCAGGCCACGACCAGGCCTGTCTACCTACATCTACGGGGATTTTACCTTTTGTGTCAGAAGCTTGCTGGAGTTTCCCCATCATGATGTCTTTTTTTTTTTTTTTTTTTTTTTTTTTTCAGGACTGGGAATTGAACTCAGGACCTTGCACTTGCCAGGCAAGTGCTTATTCTACTGAGCTATCTCTCCAGCCCCTCCCATCATGATGTCTTGCTGATTTTCAAATCTATAGAAAAGGTGAAAGACTACCAAGAAAAGAACCTGTTTACCATTCACTTAGATTCACCATTGTTACTATTTTGCTACCTTTTGTTCCCCTTCTTCTCTCTCTACAAGCTTTACTGAGCCGTTTTTAAACAAGCTGTGAATGCCATGACACCTCAACCTCAAGGTCTTGAGTGTGACTCTTCTTCACAGCTATAATCCTATTATTTCATCCCAAAACTGAAACATGCAGATGATAAGACAATCTGACAAGCAGCCTGTGCTCAGATTTCATGTTACCCTACCTGATCTCTTGTAATTTCTGCCTCTCCAAACGGGAGGGAATCAAGGACTGTACACTTCATTTCCTGACTGTGTCCCTTAGCCTCCTTTGGCCTGATTAGTCTCCAGACTCCGTCTTTGATTCTTTTTCTCTCTTTCATGGTGTTGAATGTAGACTAATGTACCACTAATGTAGACTATCACTAATGTGGACAAATTGTACCACCATCATTTTTTCATGATTAGAAAACTTACTACCCAGTGAATATTCGAGAATACAAATTTCCAAAAGAAGTGACCCAGATAATGTCTCTCAGCTATTAGAAGTGTGTGCCCTGTCCCTAAAACACACAAGTACCTTCAGCAAGTGAGGGCCAAGATGAGCAGAAAAACACCCAATTAAACTTACCTCAGGATTTTAAAGTTCTCTTACTGACCAAGAAGAAAGACAATTTTAAAAACAACATATTGAGAGAACCAGTAGGAGAGTTACTACCTCTTTATTTTGCCAAAGAAGGATATTAAAAAACAAAACCCCATTATTTATTCTTTCCTAGATCTATCATCATCCCATAAAGAAAGGGCATGTTAGTACCAAGAGGCAGAAATAAAGATTCAAAAGATGATAGTTTTCTTTTTCTTTCTTTTTGTGGGACCAGGGTTCGAACTCACAACCTTGCACTTTCCAGGCAGGTACCTGTGCCACGAAGCTATCTCCCCGGCCCCCCAAAATGATAGTTTTCCAAAAAGGGCAGTTGACCATTTCCTACTGACCACATACCGTGTACCTTGTACCTGGTTCTCGGTTGTTTTGCTAGGGATTATGGGAACTTTGTCATGGTGGGGCACAAGAAGTTAGAATCACTCACCAACCCTGGCTTTTGGAGCAAAATTACTAGAAATAGGTCAGCGCATGTGCTTGACTGTCCTCAACTCAGCTGGCTTGTGCTAGATGTGTAAGCTCTGGGAGAGAGAAGGACGCACAAAGGGAAGCCGGAGCACCTGTCACAGGTCATCACCCTCCCCACACGTTCTTACCTTCCCTGGAGCCTGGCAGCATCTCCTCAGAGGGGACCCGGACCTGCAGACACTGGCCCCTTCGTAGTCGCTCTACCTCCTGGCTGCTGCTTTCCAGCCTTCTGGCCAGGTCTATGTTCTCCTGCCCCAGCTGCCTCTTCTCCGCCTCCAGTGCTGATTTGTCCCGAAGGAGGTTGCTGTACGCCACTTCCAGCTCCCTGACTTGGGTCTGCAGCTGGTCTCGGTCCCTTCTCAGGGCACCCAGCTCCTTCTGTGACCCCTCCTGGGTCTCCTGGGACCCAGCAGCCTGGTCCAAGTTCAGCCGGTGGAGGAGGCTCTCCAGGGAGCTGAGCCGGGCTTTGGTGGACTCCAGCTCTGCCCGCTGGGTATTGCTGTCTCTCTCCAGGCCCTGGATGGCTGCCATGGCCTGGTCCTGCTCGGGACAGCTGGATTCACTGGGGCTGGCCACGGTGAAGGTGTACTGGCACCGGCCACTCCGATCATTGGCTTTGCGGAGCTGGGCTGCCCTGGCGCCCGTTCCCCACACCAGGCAGGCCAGTAGCAGCAGCTGGACAGCTGTCATCTTGGGCCTACAGCTGGAGCAAGTGCACAGAAGGGCCTCGGTGCAGAGGCTAGGGGAGTCTTCCTTGGC
The DNA here is from genome assembly GCA_004027915.1 of Capromys pilorides. Lineage (NCBI taxonomy): Eukaryota > Metazoa > Chordata > Mammalia > Rodentia > Capromyidae > Capromys > Capromys pilorides. The sequence continues at coordinate 13,327 of PVKN010025935.1, forward strand.
AAAACCGCAGTGCACTGCGGTGTCTGTGTGGGTGGGCCCACTGGCTCAGGCCGAGCCCAAGAGAGCCTTATGTATACTAGGGAGCCGGCCCTGCATGCGGGGAGAGAGAGGTGGCCACGTGAGGCTGGGTGGAGCTGTGCACAGGAGGCTTGCTCTCACACTGCCAGCTAGAATCCTAGGAAATACTCTTCCAGCAGTCTGTTTGGGATTTCTTAAAAAACATGCCCATCGTATGCACCCCCATCCCAGTGATTTTCCCTGTATTCTCCTCTGTGCACACACACACACACACACCCCGACCTCATCCCACAGGAATACTTACATGCCGATTCTAACAAGACTTCTAGTTTATATTTCCTTTCCCTCTGCAGACTGCTCTGTGCCAGAAGGTGTGCAAGGAGCAGGGACAAAGACATGCCGAAGACCTAGCGCTGTCCCTGTAGCAGGGACCGAGACAACCACCAGCCAGAGGATAAGCACAGGGCCTTCTAGGCCTTAGGCAGCCCCCCAGAAGCTGCTGATAGTAAGGGCTTGTCCTTCGTTCTTCCTAGCTTTCAAACAAATGTGGATGCATATTTAGGAAGATGCATCTTTGCAACTGTACTCTTGCATCTCAGGTACCAATGTCACGCTGGCCCACTAAAC
>PVKN010025936.1:0-13970 GCA_004027915.1 Capromys pilorides
GAGTCTTAAGCGATGAGCTGTCCCTAAAGCTCCCTGTCCCTGTGGGCCCTGCCTTCCACGCGGTGGGCTTCCTTGTGACTTAAAGAAGCGAAGGAGACATGACAGACTAGATTAACAAAGAAACACGTGGATAGTTTGCTGGCCAGTGCCACTGCTCAGTTGGGCAGCTTGGCAGCCTCGGGTACAGCTGCACCCAGGGACTTGCTTGACAACAGCGGGGCTTACTCTGCTCCCAGCTCTTCCGGGGTCCTTTTTCCGAGTTGCCTTTTTTATCAGGCAGGCTGCACTGCCCTGAACAGAAGTAGGGCGGGCTTCTATTCTCTTCCTGCCTGGCAAGTCCACAGACCAGACCGCCATCTTTTTCCTCATAGAGCCCATTTTGTTCCCCCAAAGAACTGGTTCTGTTTAGGTCACATGACTGTACCTCAGTCAAGATCCTAGGGCATGGGCTGCTCTGATTGGCCAATTGGGATCACATTCCCAACCTAGCTAAGGACTCAGAACTGTGTTCTTACAAATAATCCCAGGTGGGTGAAGGGCACACCAAAGGCAAGAGGGTCCCAGAGTCCAGTGCTCAATGAAGAAGGATTTCCCAGGGGCACTGGGGCTCCCTCCTCTGCCACAGGCACCCACCCTACCCTGCATCTGGAGAGGCTTTTCTGCCCTCCTACCCCAGGTTGCCCAGCGCCTGCCAGGCTGTCTCCTCCCATCTCTTCCAGGCCCAGGGTATCCAGCCTGGGCACAACCAGGAGGAGGGAGAGGGAGACAGAGGGACACAAGTAGGGCTTCCATTGTGCACAATTAGAAAACCAAACACAAACTTCTGACGAGTCCCAGAAAAACCACTAGATTTGTTGGAAAAAGAAAAAGATAGGTGGATGAGACTCTTGAAAATGAGATGGGATTAATTGACTGTGGAACTGAGCACCATGAAATTAAAGATAATTTAATAGGAAGCCCAGGTACTATTGTCTGGATCGCTGTTAGCGCGGGAGGAATATCCAATAAGCAGGGTGCCTGCTCCACAGAGGACACGCCGGGAGGGAGACAGCGCCGGCCCTCGGGGCTTGGCTAGGTGTCTGGGATCTCGGTGACAGGTCAGGAGCCTCGAGCTGGGATGGCACCGGTATCCATGGAGACCGGTCAGCTTCCCAAGGTCCTGCTAGGGTGGTGAGAAGGTCACAAGAAGGCTGGGTCCAGGAAGACAGCAAACAGATTAGCGTCTGGGACCTCTGGAGCCTGTGTGAACAGAAGGAAGCCCCGCCCATCTCAACTCCGGCTTCCTCAATGTTTGGATGAAGCTGAGTGAAGACTGACTAGCCTGCATCTGGCCCACCCCTTCCCTGGGAGGTGAGGCGAGTCGAGGAGGCACAGAAGCAAGTTTTAGACATTTTAATAGCGATGTGTTTGCCATTACAATAGCCTTCTGGTTTTGATTGTTGATCCACAGGTATAATATAGATTTTTTCTTATGAAACACATTTGCCTTGAGTCCATTTAAGGAAGAATTCTTAAGTAAGTGATGGCACCTATGGACAAAAGTTAGGAAGGTGGTCCTCCCCTGATTGGTGTTGGGCACACATTGCTGGCCCCCAGGCAGAGGAGGGGCCAGAACACTGGTGTCAAGAGTGCTGGCCCAAGGCGCTTGGCCCAGCGGGTTTGGTGTTTGTGCACCAGCCAGCCTGCAGGGCCTTGGTGAAGAGCTCCGGGAACCGGGCCTCCAGATCCAGCCTGAGGTGCACGGCAGTCCCCTCTCTGCGCCTGTGACAGACATTGCTGCCATCCTTGACGGGATGCCAGTTTGAATCCTGATCCTCGCAAACTTAATATTATGTGACAGTCACCACATGCTGCCCGACTTGCTCCTGCACATGCCACCAGCGTCCACGGCCCTGTCTTCTAGAGTCTGGTAACGTGCCCCAGTCACTGCCTCTGGAAGGCCCCTTCCTGTTGCACTGTGAGAAACAGCAGGCATGTGAGCTTTCCGTGGCCTGGCCCTGGGCCCGCCGGCGTGCCGGTTTCCTGAGGACACGCTCCTCTGCAGGATGTGGCCGGACGCTCCCGTTCATGCTGGGGAGGAAGGGCAGCCGCTGCCACCCATCTTCTCAGGGGCTCGAGTGGCCCCGGAGGACAGGAAAGCCTGTCTCGCTCCCCCACCCCGGCTGTCCTGGCTGCTGCCCAAGCAGCCGGCCTCGTGTGACGGGAGGCCATTCAGCTCCGGGTGCTGTCTAGACAGCCAGTGTGCCAGCCGCTGCTGGGTCTGCGCCACTCTGTGTGTGTGTGTGTGTGTGTGTGTGTGTGTGTGTGTGTGTGTGTATTAATTACCCTGAAAAGTCTGCCTCTGCCGCCGCCACTGTGGAAATGTAGGTCATCACAGTGAGGCGGGCGGTCCTGGTTGGGGGGTCGGGGCAGCCGGCGGCACACACACCGTATCAAGGTCATGGCGGCCTGGGAGCCAGGTTAACTGGGGGCCGGGCTGGGGCCGGTGAATAGCAGACAGGCTGGGTTCTCTGTGGCTCTTTCTTGTAGCGTTTCAGAGTATTCCTCACATCTTCAGCCTAAGGCTGTGGCTTTCTCATCATAAAGGCAAGAACAAGTATCACATTGTATGTCTTAAATAAGATCTTTCATGTAGCAACCTTTTATTGAGCCGGAGCATTCTATTAAGTACTCTCTCTGCATGGTCAACATCATTTCATCCCTACAGCAGGCCTGAGAGGAGAATCTTCTTAGTACTGTAATAACCCAATATATAATCTCTAGTTGTGTTTCACAGGCAGGGAAACTGAGGCTCAGAAAATCCACTCTGTTATTAGTAACGCTAAGCGACAGTTGTTCTTCTGACGATGTGCCAGTCTCATGACCACTGGACATGGCAGTGTGGCATAGTGCCAATAATTCTCCAGCAACTCAGCGCTGATTGCACCCATTTTATAGGCCAGGAGACTGAGGCACAGAGGGACCAATCACAAAACGAGTATGATTTAAACACACGCAGACAGTCTTGGTCGCAGGCAGAGCTCCCAAGCCCCGTACTCCCTGTTGGCCTGTTAAAACCTCCCAAATGAAGTTAGAGTCCGTTGTCAGCTTGGATAAATCATTCTGATTTAAAAAGGTAGAGCAAGGAGCGTCTGGCTAGAAAGAGTTAAACTCGTGGCCCAGTCAACAAAGGCGGCTTCAGGGGAAGTCTGGAGAGCCAGAGCTCCCCAATGTGACTGTTCCCAAGCCCAGGTCAGTGACATCTTTTATCAACACACACCCTTCCTCGCCCCAGTTTAAAAAAAAATAATAATCTAATCTTGCAGCTTTTTCCATCTGTGGAACAATAGGCCGTGTACAAGGGCTTGTTTGTACACCTGACAATAATAAGTGTTCAAACATATATAAGCTGGAAGGCTGTGTGCAAAGGGCTGAGAAAGTAAAACAAACACAAGGAAATGACGCTTGAACTCACCATCTCCTGGGGCCAAGGCAGGCTGCACCCCAACAGTCTACTGTAAAATATTCAAAAATATATGAGGTTGAAGGAATCCATACACACCCGGAAATTTCCCACCATGGTTTTCTGTGGAATGGGCACTGGGCTGGCTTGGCCGGGGCCCTCTGTCCTTTCAGAAGCAGCTTGCATTTTAAGAAGACCCTGCTGTCCCAGGGTGGCTTCCAGGATAGGGAGGGATTCCAGCCACAGAGGAAGTTGGGCCCTGACGTTCAAAGGCTTTTTTATGCAGATTATTGTGTTCCAGAAAGAGTAGTTCTAGACATGCCACCCATGCTTGGTTCTCTCTCCAGGCTCAGGGTTATTAAAGCAGCTGAGAAAAGACCTAAGTTCCCTGGTAGCACATGCTCTCACTGGGTGGGAAAACCAAGGCTTATCAACTAGGCTACAAAGAGTTAAGAGACCCCTTTCCCCAGCCCATGCAGTGCCCCCCACCTGGTAGCCACCACTGTGGGCCCTTCGCTGCTGTGGGACAGGGTGTTTCCTGACCCAAAGGTCTCTTCCAAGCACTCTCCGTCCTCGCTCCCCAGGGGCCCTTTCAGATACCAGATCAGGAACACATATCCTACTTGAGGCTCCCCTGAGACTAACTGAGTGACCAGGTCAGGCTGACTTTTATCTGACGGAAAGGCTGGCTGAGGCAGTGAAAAGAAACCTTCCTCCTATGTCCTATAAACTTAGAGAGCAACTCAACCTCTGTCTGGGACTGGTTGTGTGAAGTTGGCTGATCGATTCCTTCTTGGCTTCCGTATACGAAGGTCAGAGACAGCTCCCAGAGGCTGGAAGACACGGAAGTATGTGGATGTAGCAGAGTTGGTACTTAATGAAGTGTTGTTCATTCTCCATGAACAGCTTCCAAACTTGTGGGCAGTACTGTGTGTCTTGCACACAAGGGGTTGTACTGGGGCTTCTGTCATCCACAGCCATGACAGTAGCTAACGCCAGCTCTCCTGGGCAGGTGGCGGACACTCCTGCTGAACTCTAGTGGGTGCCCACTTATCTGTGGCCTTGCCTAGGGAGAATGGTGATTCACTTGGACCATCTCCCCAGAGCTCACAGTGAGTCATACTTGTTATTATCCCCGTTTCAGCCCTTAAACATATTGAAAGTCTATAGAGGAGACTTTTTCAAATATTTATTGACCTATGGGACGAACAATGCCCAGAAAAGGGCCCATTGTGACTCAGTGTTCCTAACAAAGCTCATGTCAACCAAACTCACCCAACCCAGCCCAACCCAACATCACCCAACTCAGAGCGACTTGAACCAACTCAAGAAATTTTAACCTGATTCAGCTCAGTTCAACTTAAGCTAATTCAATTCAGCCTAATCCAGCTGAACCCAACCAACTCAACTCAAACCTTCTCAGTGCAACCTAATCCAACTCAAGCCAGCCCAACCTCATCTGACCCAACCCAACCCAAATCAGTGGGCTAGTACCAAGGTAGTCGGTGGAGAGCACACAGGACTTGGAGTCAGACAGATCTAAGGTAAAACCGCAGCTCCTGCACATATAGGCAAAGTGACCTTGGCAAAGTCACTTTGTTTTTAGTCTACTTCTTCATCTTAAAATGAAGAGAGAGGGAGATACCTGCGACATCATCAAGCCCATGCAGGGCTCTTGCATGGCATCATTCATGAATTGCCCCATCCTTCCTCCTCCCTGAGAAATAGGAGGAAAGACATCATGAAGGACAGGAGAGGCACCTCAGTCCAGTTCTCTTAGCTGCATGGCACTTCTCCAAGGAGACTTGGCCACCTCTGATGTAGTAGTTGATGCCATTCAGTGAAAGAAACTCTGGGAGTGACATCAATGACTTCTTACAAGCCAGCTCCTCTTCCAGCCACCAATATGGCCCTCTTGAAGTGTTGTTGTCTTGAGGATGGACATAAGACAAGGTATCCCCACCTCATAAGAGGAAATGGCTGTCATGCTACTGTTACCCCATCAAGACTTGAAAGCAAGGGCTTTTCTTTCTGTCTCTACAGTGTCAGAAGCCAATGCCCTCCACCATCACCATGGAACTTCTGTGCATGCTGTAGCACTCTGAATGGTCGAGGGTGTCAGCCACCTTGGTACTGTTATCATAGATACCTGAGATGGCTCACTTATGAGAAAAGAAGGTTTATTTTAGCCCATGATTTTAGAGGTTTCCATTCAGGACCAGCCAGGCCCTTCGATTTTAGACCTTTTCTGGTGGAAGGTTCTGTGGAAATGGTAGGGCACACAGGACAGGGCACATGCCCCTCATGCCAGGAGGCAAAAGAGAATGAGTAGGAGACTGGGGTCCCATCAAGGACAGGTCCCCTGTAATCTGAAGCCCTCCCACCAGGGCCCCCCTCTTGAAGCTTCTACTCTCCCAACAAAATGAGTAAAATGAGTTGTTTCGATGAAGAAATAAGCCAAATACTTAGGAATGACTTGACAGGTATGAGTCACCAAACACAGGTTGGAGTGTTCGATTGGAGAAAGAGTACTTGTAAGATTTAAGAAGACATGAATAATGCGAGATCTGCACTGAGACGTCTTTGCAAATGTCCTTCAGTGCTTTACTTCATATTAAGAGGTGGAAACCAAAAGCGCTAGAGAACATAAAATAATGGGGGTAACTTACAGAAGATGACAGTGGAATTCCAAACTGCAAAAAATACAAATGCACACAAGGGCGGTGGTTGAATGTACCCCTGGGCCATCCTCCCATCAGCTTGAGCTGCATCAGGCCGTGAGGACTTTACGGCACTATGACTGCTGGGTGGGTGTAAGGATGGCACACGCATGGAGTAAGAGTGACCAAGAGAAGCACAGTGGACATACCAAAGAAGGTGCCTGGATGTAGCTCGTGGGATATGAAGGTCAACAAAAGCTCCAAAGGGCCTGAGGAGGACAGGCTGGCGCTCCCCGCCTGGGGGGGCCGTCTGGTCCCATCAGCCTGGAGTGCACCCAACTTCCTCCCAGGTCAGACCAGATGAGCCTCAGATCCCAGCTGATGGCATTCCTGGGCACAGTGCCTACAAACCTGGAAAAGCATCAACAAATCACTGAACCCTTCAAGCTCAGAAAATGCTCATCCAGAAAGCTTAGCCACTAGGGCCCCAAGCCGAAAAAGGGGGCTCCCAGAGAGAGAGGGACCAAGGCTGCTTCTGCACTGTGTGCACACTCACAGAAGCCTGGACTAATTAATGACAGCAGTCTCATTAACCGCTGTCTGACCTCTGAGGTGCAGGCACTCTGGGTGGGCAGTGTGGTCCAGGGTCATTAACAATGATGTGCATGAATTCATTAGAGAGACAATCATTTTCCTCCAGACCCAGTTTCAAACTGAAAAATCCCTTGTCCTCTAGGTCTTCATTGTTCTTAGTATGTAAACAGGAGGGAAAGCTGTGGGCTACGGAGAAGCTGCTCTGGAGTATAAGAGAAAGGCCCCACCAGCCCCTGATGTGGGCTTCCTGACGGTGGGGGCTGGAGAACAGGTGCACCATGGGGCAGGCTTCCAGGGCCCCTGATAACCTGCTGAGTGCACCTCTGTTCCTGGCATCATGAGGAATGTGTCCCTGTGCTGTACCACGTGGTCTTCCACAGCTCCAAGAGGCAAATTCTGGAAGGTCCCCATTTGGGGCATGGGCCATCTAAAGCTCTGAGACCTCCCCAAGGTTGGCCAGAGATGGGTCCAGGGCTGAATGTGCTCAGTCAGATTTCACAGGGAAGCTCTACTGTCTCCTTAAAAGTAGTTTGGAGGATCAGCCTCTGTATAGTGAACATTAGCGACCAGGCAGGTACTTAGCGTATGTAAAGGTGTTAGCATTTGGGGACACTGGAGATCCTCAGTCTACAAATGAGAACGCTGGTGGGGTGCTCTAGCACTAGTCTCCTCACCCCCACCAAAATGGGGTGTGGTCAGTGACTCCCAGTCAGTGAGAGGCAGCAGGGGCCTCTGGGAAAGGCTTGCAGATTGGGCAGACCTGAGCCACAGTTATGCATCTGTCTGATAGTGAATCTCACCGCCTGAACCTCACTCTCCCGAGCTGCAGAATGGGCTGAGGGGTAGGCAGTGGCCCCAGAGAGAAACTGCCCAGAGGTGGGAAGGTGTCTTGCCCCATCTCGGTCCATCTCAGTGGTTTGCTTAAAGGTGATTTTTTTCTTTTCTTTTTTGGCCTGGAGGGTCAGATTTTATCAATTAGAGATTTTAGTTTGGAAGCTCAGAATATAAATTCCATCTGTCACTCTGACCCTTCTGCTCAGACGCCACCTGACTCGGAGACTTCCCTTCTGTCTACCAGGCTCTAGCCTCTGCCCCGCCCGGCCCCTGCCTGGGAGAATTGCCAGAGAAAACACAAGATGCCTGATTAAAGTTGAATTGTTAGAATCAGTGCAACCCCTGAAACGGTTGGAGCATATTGATACCTAGAAACGTAGCCATTGTTTGTCTGAAATTCAGTTTTAATGGGGCGTCCTGCATCTTTCATTGCTCATGCTGGCTGCCATACCCCCTGCAGGGGACAGGGTCAGGCCTCAGGGCACCCATGCCGGGACCTGAGATCCCGTCCTGTTGATGACCACAGCAACTAGGATCCATTTATCAAGCAGGTGTTCTATGCCAGGCACAGTGCCGCCTCCTGAATCCACTTTCTCACCTGCAACCCTTACAGGCAGTTTGTCACTGTGGGAACAGAGGAACCTGGCAGGGGAGACACTGGCCTGCAGACACACGGCGCTGAAGCCCGGGAGAGCTCTTCGCTTACGGCATCCTTACTTTCCGACTGCCTGCTCCGGCCCCTCTCCCGGAGCTAGACCACTGCTTCCTCCTGCCTGGCCTGGATTTCATTCCTACTATTTTCAGTCTGGGGTCTGTGCCAGCAATAAAGTCTTCATTTGTTTCCACGCAGATTAGTTCCTGGGGAGACCCTGTGCCCTCCGTAGCTTTTAAAAGCCTTCAGTTGGCTCGTGAAATGATAAGCATCCCCTTAACAACTCCTCCCGGGGCTGAACAACACTGGTGCAGTCTTTATGCTCCTGGCCCCATCCCCCACCTGGATCGCCAGGAGCTGTTATTTCCAGCAGACTAAGCGACTTAACGGCTGTCATATGGAACACATCAGGCGGCATCGGCTGGCTCACTCTGTCCCCTCGTGTTTCATGGACCATGAGGAGCCGCAATGCTCCGCAGCACACAGTTCGGCTGTCTGCTGCTTCCTGCGAGAGCTAGCCACTTTGCTGGCCCTCCAGGCTGGGTTTGATTTTGTTCCTTGGCCTTGGGTGGTTGGTCCTAGGGGACTGGGTGGCTTTGCCAGCTGCTAACCATTCTGGTGGTGTTCCAGAACCTGCTCCGTGGAGCTGAAACTTCAGACTCTAGGGCCACTGCTCTCAGTGACTTTGCCTTGTTTTTCTAAAACCCAGTTCCAGGACTAAGAGCAATAACATCAGCAATGTCACCTTGCAGATCCTCAGAGACAAGTGGTGTGTGGCCACCAGAAAGGTTCAGGGCGACCGAGGGCACCTGCAGTTATTTGTTTAACAACACTCACCAGTCCTGGCCACTCACTTTGTTGAAGGGGGTTTCCTCCTCAGGCGTGGGCTTTGGAGGGCGAGCTCACAGCCCCAGGGCCAATCTGCAGAGACTGCCAGGGGCCTGGTGGGGAGCCGGGCAGAGCTGGCTGCTCCTTTTCCTCTGCCTTTGGGCTCCTGTCCGTGGACAAGCCCAGCATGGCCATGCCGCGCCCCTTCGCCAGGCATCTCTGCTCAGCCAGTGTCTCTCCCTAAGGCACCGCAAAGCCATAGGGCATTTCTGAAAAGCATCTTGCTGCCCTGAAGAAGAGATCCCATTCCTTCCTTCCCTCCTTTCCTTTTTCCGCTGGGAAAATATCAGCAGGGTGCTTCTACCCTGAGATCATAAGACCGTGGACATGAGGACAGAGCCCACAACCTCGGAGGAGGTGGGGAGAGCCCCTGTCCCTGTCCATGTCGCTAGCCGGGGTACTGGCCATATGCTACCCCTTTCCAGCTCCTCAACACAAAAGAACAGCCAGCTCCTATTTGCTGATGCCACTGTTGGCTGCGGATGGGTTTATTTGCAGCCTACGGTATTCCAATCTAATACCGCATTTAATGAATTCTATCTGGAAGGTTCTGAAAAAGTTAGGCCGAAGAGACACCAAGACTGCCCGAAGTCTCTTGTTCTCAAAGACTCACGACCAGTCGGGAGCCATGGACCAGGGGACTGTGGCTGCCCGCTTCGTGTCCTCAGTCCTGGCAGCGGAAACACCTTGCCTACCGCGGGCCTGTGTCTAGATGCCCCTCCCCCACCCCCAAGCTTCTTGTGCTCAGAGCAGGGCTTTTGAAAGGTGACCCGAAGGGCCAGCGGTATAGCTCAGCAGACTAAGAGCTTGCTTAGTTAAGTGCAGGGGCCAGGGTTCGGGCCCTGGCACTGCATGCTATGCCAGCCCTGCCCTTGGGCACGCTGAGCCGGCAATGGAGTCCAGGCCTGGTGGCGCGTGCCTGTAATCCCAGTACTAGGGAGGCAGAAATCAGGAGGATTACTGTATGAGTCGGGCTGTGTAGTGAGCCCCTGCACACACACACAAAAAAAAGCCTTAAAAAAGTGAAAGGTGATTGGAGTAGGGGATGAGGAGGTGGATTTGGAGAAGAGGTGGCCCTTAGGGGCGTGGCCTGGGAGGGGTTAGTTTTTGTTGGCTCCTCCCCTCCCCTCTCGCAGCTTCCTTGCCCGGGCCTCCTTTTCTTGGAGCCAGCTGGCTATGGACTGAGACCTGAGCCGGACTACACATCCTCCTCTTCCTTAAATTGTGGATGGCGGGTGTCCTGTCCCAGCGCTGTGAACGTAGCTAGCACTTTGCAAGATTTCGGCTCCAGAGCCAAAAGGTGTGGAAAGTGCCCCTGAGCCTGCTCGCGTCCTAATTCTGTCCTTCTCAACGGCGAGACAGTGAGGAGCTCAGCGCATAGGCAGCGCCTCTCACGCCTCGGGTTGTCACCTAACCAGTGGCCCCCAAGCTGGGTTCAGACCAGGAGGCTGGGCTTCTGCTATGGGCCGGGGTCGCTGCTAATCACGCGAGGCTGGGGACCACACTGGGTGGCAGGGACGTGGAGGGGTCTCGCAGTCCTCAGTTTCCACTCATTTTACGGAGGCGCCAAAGGCCTGTCTCTTAGGCTGTGCTTTTGCGCTGTTCACTAGGGCTACCACTAGGGCTACTCATTGTGGACGGAGATGGGCTCCTGGGCTTTCCGTCCACGCAGAGGGACCAGGCATCCTGGATTTCCCAGGACAGAAGGGCTTTGCGGGAGGCAGGACCTCAAGAGTTCAGACTAGGAAAGTTTCTGGCAACCCAAGACGAGCCGCTCGGCCTGCACAGCCTGACAACCAGGCCGCGAGTCACAAGGCCTGAGGACTCCGAGACAGGCAGAGCTGGGAGGAAACACTGCCCCCACACTCTAATGGTGGGGGTCAGCCTGCTCTTTGAGCTGTTCTTCGTTCACCCCACATCTGGGTAGACAGGTGCAGCCAGTGGCGAGACATAAAAGTTGGACTTTCCACCATCACCTGGGGCAGGCTGCTGCCCTTTGAATTGGAGGAGGCGGTGTTACGAAGGCCTCTGGCAAAGCCAGGGAGGCGGAGCTGGCGCAGGGTGAGGCTGGGCTCCCGGCCCCTCCAGGCTTTGCCGCCCACCCACTTTCACCAGCCCTGGGCCGTCCATGCTTCGCTCAGCTCCTTAGGGGGGAAAGCGTTGTTTTAGCTGAATGCCCCGAGTTTGTCTCACTTGTGCCTAAAACTCAGGGTGCCAGTTAAGCAAAAAGGCCATACCCTTAGTGCCTGTCCCCGCTGGGGGTGTCGCCTCTGGAAGACCATCTTCTCCCTCACTGGACAGGTGGACCACGGCACGGGGCTAACACAGGTTCTGCCTGCATGTTGAATTTTATTTTGGCTGTTAAACATAGTTCTGTGGAGCCCAGGATGCAGATCGGCAGTACAGCAGCCGCCTGGAAAGCACAAGGCCTGAGTTCGATTCCTGGCAGTCTGAAAAAGTAGTTTTGTGTTTTTAAGATGTGACCATTTAGAAATCAAAAGCATTTCGGTGCACCAATTTAACTTTTCTGGTCACAAACTGAACCGGACGAAAAGCAAATCCAATTCCATGGTTAGGATCCATGTTGACTTATGTGGAGAAGTCTGATTCATTTCTCATCCAATTCAGTTTGCGACCAGAAATCTGTGAGAAGAATGAAGTCCGTGAACCGAGGTCCCACTGTGCATTGCTGACGGCTCCCAGGCGCACCAGCAGCACGTGCGCATGCGCTTCGGCACATAGCTAGGGCTGAGGACCGCACGCCAGGGGGGCACCGTGAGGTGGGCAGGTGAGCCCTGTAGTCCCCCAGGCCCCGTGCCCTAGGAGCGGGGCAGCTTTCACCATCTCGTGTTTTATTGCAGCTGCGCGGTGGGAACAAGGACAGTGGTATTGCCAGCACCCCATCCTCAGAAGCGGTTTCCCTTTTGCAAGCCACTTCCGGTCCTCTGCCCTGCCCCCTCCTCCATCCCCCCACCCAGTAAGCCTTTCCCACACCCGTGGGAGCAGGGCCCGGAGCTGGAAAGGGAGCCTTCGAGCGTCGTGCGTGGAGCTGCGGAATCCACGCGCTGCGCCTTGGACACCTGTCGTGCAGATGGGTCTGAGTTTTTCTAAACAGTATTTGCAGGAATTGAACGAGTACCATGCAGGGGCGGGCGGAGAACCCATCCACCCTCGGGGGCACCCGGGCAAACGGCACGAGCGACTCTTCCACCAGTGGCGCGACCGAGGGTCAGCCTTCCCGTCGCTTGATGGATTCTTTTCCTTGTGATAACAACTGTAACGGCGGCGTAAAGGAGGTGTCAACGCATAGATACAGGACAGTTGGCGGGTGATAATGCGACATGCAGCATCACCGTGGCAAGGAGGTATTCCACTGTGCCTATGAAAAGAAAGAGGGAAAGCTACGGGTAGAAAGGCGCGCAGCCGTCACCGGGACGGAGGGTTGGGTTAACGTTTTCTTTTGCTTCTGGTCTTGTAGAAGGTGTTTGCGGATCATTTCTGCCTCCCAGGACAAGGTTCCTTCAAGCTGCGCAACACGAATTAGCGAACGCTTACCAAAGACCCTGCTGAGCTCTGAGTGGGCAGCAGATGTTGGATGATGCTGTCTTGATGAGCGTTGCATTCGGCTGTGTGTAACAGATGCCGTGGCCGCTCAGCAACACAGGGCCTTGTTCATCCCATCCCCATAACAGCAGGGTTCCCGGCGTGAGCCGTCCAAATGATGAGGCCACAGTGCTCCAGGAGCCCCAAGCCCTCCTTGCAGTACCAGTTTTGTCCTTGTGAGAGCAAAATGGTTGCTTTATCCCCAGCCGTTGCATCCACAGTCCAGGAAAGAAGAGAAGGTAGGGAAAGGGCAAAGGCTGAAATCATTTTCCCTCTTTTCTCTTTTCTTTCTTCTCCTTTCCTTGCTTCCCTCCCTTCCTTCTTTCTTCTTTCCTTCCTTCGTTCTCTTCTTCTTTCCTACCTGCCCCCTTTTCTTTTCTAAGCAGGCAAGCCCTGCAGAATCAAAGGGCTCCTTTATTGACTGGGTCTGGGTCACGTGTTCATTTCGGACTTCCAGGAGGTCCAGAAAGGAGACTGTGTTAGCGAGGAGCACAACCTCCTGAGAAAGGGTTCAGCGAAGAGGAACAGGAGCAGGCACTGGCCGAGGCTCTTGCCAGGCCTGCAAGTGGCGGTGGTCATTTGCCACAAGCTGCACTGTCGCCAAGATCTGTGCTGAATGTGTTCCCTGTTTTATTCAGTCATATGGAGTCTTTTATAAGTTGAATATAGGAAAAGGAACTGAGGCTCAGAGAGGTGGAGTCACTTGCCTGGGGCCCCACAGCTCAACAGGTACAGCGGGACCCTAACCCAAACCTTACTCACTTACTAGGGAAGGCCAAGAGAAACTGCACTCAGCCCCATGCAGACACCCCACGGAGCGATCCTTTTTTTCCTTGGCCTAGGCTCGGGGCTCTGCTCTCTTGGCCTTTGGAGACCAGTGCTTCTCTAGCTGGCATGCAGTGAATCATCGAGGGTCTTATCCAAATGCAGACGGGGCTTCCCACCTGGGTCTGCGATTCTGCCTTCCTAACAGGCTCCTGGCAGTGCCAGGCCTGCAGCCTGGGGACCGCGCTTCGAGTGGCAAAGCCCTGAATCTTCTCCCAGCTATGGGCCAGCTCCCCAAGTACATCTCTGGGTTTCAGAGGTACAGGTAGTTGGGGCCACGTGCTCTGGGGTCCTAGGGGTACAGAAGCCAGAAGGAGGTGCTGGGGGAGGGGATGGTGCCACAGAGAGCCTGGCTCTGGCTGGCATCCTCTGTCTAGTGCTGCTGTGTGCTGGAAGTCGTGGGGGGGAGGCACTGGCCTGACCATGCCATGCTGTTGAGCCCAGGAGCCTCATTAAGGATATGGCAGTGTGA
>PVKN010025937.1:0-13963 GCA_004027915.1 Capromys pilorides
CTGCCCAAGCTCCAAGGAAAACTTCCAGTGGACAGCAGGAAGGAGCCAGAAAAAGAGAGAAGGACTCTGAACCCAGTCCATCTCAGGGCTCACTCCAGCAAATCCCCCTACTTTACAACAGACACAGAGCTAAAGGAGTCAAGAAACTTCTCCTTCGGTGACAGTTTTATAAAAATTATTTTTAAAATGTTTTTTGAGGAATCCTCCTCAGATCACTCTGCTTGGCCTCAAACACCCTTATCACACTTATCCCATCATTCCTATCACTTTTGTGAGCAGTTTTGAAAGTGCTCTTTTCAGCATGTCTCTAGATATACTGTCATGGCTGCCTCAGTGTCTTGATTTTATTTAAAATGTTTACTTTTCATGATCATTTTGGCTTGGGAAGAGCCAGAGGGCACACAGGGCCAGATTTGGTGAATAGGTGCATGAGGACAGACTGTCATGTGTTTTACCAGACTGTCTTTCCCACAGACATCACTCAGCACCAATTTTTATCATTATTTTTTAAAAACCACAACTTGTACAAGTTAAAGGGTACTTCTAGAACTGCTTCAGAAAGCAGTGAGAACCATGGGATATGTTGTACTCAAGGGAAGGGGCGGTATTTTGAGGGGAATCAGTAGCATTATGACTTTTACCATAACACATATAAAAAATATCACCTCTTGTATGGTCCAGACAGGCAAGTTGCATTTTATTCAACTCACATGTGGTAAAGGAATAGCATACTAACTTCTAAATATAAAAGCATTTAATTGACACTACAGTTTTAAATGTGATCCTTGCAATTTTCTGATGTTTTCCTAGTAGCTTCAATTACTTCATGTTTTATGACTAAAAAAAAACAAATAATGTGCTAAATAACTGGACTGAAATGCATCAGGGAAGATCATTATTTAGGAGAACTCTTGTAACTGAAAGCAATTTCCCAAGAATGCCTTGGAGCCACCTGTGTCTTACGGTCACACAGGCTCTGTCACAGGACAAGGACCACTGCACTTATCTTACTCTCTGAGGTTGGGGTGTTGTTACCACCTCGATGTTTCCCGCAGGACTGAAGTGCCGGCACAGAAGGCATCATACCCACTCGGCGCCCCTGGGCTTTCCTGGGCCCTTCCTCTTCCTTCTTTCCCTCCCTGTCAATGTACTCAATGAGAACTAGTTATGATCCCAAACCTTTCGGTCACCAGGCTCATCTTTAGTTACTAATGTCTCTAAACATTTCTAAACACTCTGAAAACCACTTTAGGCTCAAAATTTTAAAGGAAAAAAATCCTGGGACTAATTCTTACAACTCACACATCTTTACTATCCAACTTGTAACATTGGCCAATTACACTGTGTTCAAGATTACAGGATATAATTTGTCTACAGACTGTCGAATGATACGTGATTTGCCAATGTGTGCATAACTTGTCAAAAGTCTGCAAGGTATTGCAAGGTCAGTCTTTCCCTACGGCCTTTCTCTTCTCTTAGCTACTTAACCGGGATGGAGTCCAGGGCCTTTACACTGAGCTACATCCCCAGCCCTCCTCTTTCTTATTTGGAGACAAGGAAGGTCTCACTAAATTGCTAAATTACTCACGGTGGGCTTGAATTTATAATGCCCTGCCTTAGTGTCCTAGGATGCTGGGATTACATGTCTGTGCTGCCGTCCCTATTTAGTTTAGGTTACTACTGCAGGGACACAAGCTAGCCACGCAGCCCACCTGCCAGGTGCCACCTGCAGCAGGAGGCGTCGAGCTTCCACCAGTCAGCACCACCTTACCTACTTCTCACCTCTCCGTCACCTCACGGGGCCACTGTGGCACTTATTTCTGCCTTTCCTCTACTTTCTTTGTTCCTAAATTCACTTTCTCAATCCTTGCATCATGTTCAGCCTTAAACATCAGCTCATAATTACAGCAGCACTGCCATGCAGGACCTGATTTACAATATTCAGTCCACAGGGCATGGGGGAGAGAAGAGCCAAATGATCCCTCTCAGTTTGCTTTTTAATCCTAATCTATGGGAATTTCTAGCAGAAACACATTTTCTGGCAGGAAGGCCCAGGAAAGTTCTGCTTCGGTGATTCAAAAGAAGATAAACTACTTTTCGTACAAACACTCTACACTAATTTAACTGCCACAAAGCTATCTGCCTCTATTTCACTGACATTTAATAAAACGCATTTCTTTCTTCTGGATATAAAACTGCCTCAAGACCTACTGAGCACGAAGGTTCTACAAAGCATTTTAGGGGGGCAGCCATTGAGCAGACCGCCCTTAAAAGCAGCTGGTTAATTTATTTGGTTCATCTTCCACATACTGTAATACTGAATTGTCATTATCACAATGCTGAGAGCAATTTAAGCTCGATGAGAGCTAAGTACATACAGAGGAAAAGCTGTTTCCAAGAGGTCTGGGTTTTTTTTGGTTGTTGGAAAAAGAATTTTAGGGCTTTATTTCCTATAAATCCACATTCTGGCAGTCAGCACTCTCGGTACTTATATTTCAATGGGAGCCCTCACATCCCTGCAATATACTTTATTCTCCTATGTTCTGTGCTGATAAATCTATCTAGTGCTTTCTTACACTGTGGAGTGGGAGAAGGATGCTCATCTCAGATCTCTCACCCATGTGGCAAGATTCCCATCAAGCTGTAATAAAGCCACCAATTCTGATCGCCGAACGCCTGTCATTACCCATCACCACTCTCCCCGATTCAGCAAAGGCACATGATTGGCCCGGCTTTAATCATCATCTGATCTTTTAAGTTTATGAATCACTTGGCTTCTTCAGGCTTCTTCAGTACTAGCTAGGCTGTTTGCTCTGAGGCAGACAAGAAAACAGAAAAGGGGGACAAGCAGACCATGCAGGATCCTCGGTATAGTGCATTCCTACAGGAAGGACAAAGGAGCTCAAAGAAGCAGATTCCATAAAAGAAAACCTTCGCAAGGCCAGAGAGGAGGTTGACACTCAATATAATAAAGTGGAGAAAGAAAAAAATGTGAACTCCAGCAAATTAGAAGGCATTGCGTAAGACACATAGAATAAAGGGCACAATGAGGCAGGGAGAAGATATGTCACATGAGGACTTAGATATCCAATAGCTGCAAAGGGGTGAAATCTAAAGGTAAGAAAACAAGTGAGCAAAATATCAGTGAGCGTGGAGAAGGCCTGGGATGGGGACTGGCTGTACATGGTACGCTGGAGTGCAATCTGGAGGCTTACAGAGGGCGGGCAGCAAGAGCCCCTGGGGCAGGAGAGGCCTTTGCCTTGCCTCCTGCTTGGGCTCAGGACCAAGGCTTTAACAGTTTGAGTCCCAGGGGGTATTGAAAAAACACTGTCAAAGAATCCCAAACAGCGCAACCGCACTTTCTCTAAATGAGTATGAAAAGACCCAAACAGCGTGATAGCACTTGTTTTATTTTATGTCGAGAAATACCAAGCAGCGCGATAGCGCTTTACTTTTCATCGATGAATCGGATAAAATGCTGTATACCTATCTCAATGAACGAAGATCAGTTAAATATTGGAAAAAGGTAGCCTTTAACATAATCAACTGCATGGTTTTAAATGCATACATAATCTACAAGGAAACAGTTAAGAGTAAAGCAGTATCTTGGTGTACTTGTATCAGTAAATATGAGCGCACGACTTCAACAATTGGTAACACACCATCAGTTGTCCACAATGTTCGAAATGTGCTGGGTTCTCTCGACGTAAAATCTCAGCAGCGCAATCACGCTGCTTGGGACTCAAACGGTTAAAATACAGTTTTTCTAAACATCATCAACAGAAGGAACACAAAACATAGAGGAGAAAGAAGAACATTTAAATTCAGTAGTTATCTTGTGGATAAACTATAATACCTCAATCTTCTTTTCTAAAATAAATTAAAATATAGACCAAACACTGACATCATAGAAAGTCTATACACAGGACTGACTCTTAGATAGGCTGGGGAGACAGCACAGTGGCATAAGCGCCTGCCTGGCAAGTACAAGGTTCCAAGTTCATCCCTGGTAACACACACACACACACACACACAGGATGGATTCTTAAGAGTCCATTTGATTGGCCATTTATGCAACATTTGATTAAATAGGATTGTAGTAAAATGTAGGCTTACTTAAGCCTGTTAGGCTAACTAACTTTATAAAACTATGAAGACAGACAAATGTCTGGAAATTTTAAAACATCCATCAATATAAAAAAAGTCAGTTTAGTAACCAAGAAATCCAACTCTTAAGTTCAGTATGAATAAAAGAAACTAAATGGCTAAGATACTACTTAAAAGCAGTTTCCTTTATACTAAAAACAAAACCAAAAAAATGAAAAAAATCAACTAGAGATGACAGGTATAAGTCTACGTATGTTTTCTAAATGTGTGAAGCAATCAACTGTACCCAGAATGTGAAATAGGTTCCTACTTAAAATACTAATCTGTAATTGGAGCACACACAAACCTATCACTGCAAATATGATTTGAGAAATGACTGGAATACCTACAATAATTTTAGCACTGAAAGAAATCTTCCATGTGAATCCCACAGGCTTAATTAATAGAACCAGTAGCTAATGCCAAATTCAAATCCTCTGAGACTGTCTGTTTCTTTTTCCTTTTTTTACTTTTTTGGGGGGAGCAGTACTTTAAACAATTTATTTAACTGAAATGTTTCTGAAGTGACATCCATTTATTCTAATACATCTTTTCCAGATAGTGCTTTACAGGATCTTCAAGCTAATATAAATATTTGAATTTCTGGGTATAGACCTGCACAACACCTCATCAATATCTTTCAGCAAGATAAACATGGAAGAGTAAAGACTAGACACAATTACTAGGTACAGTAAAATTCTGCTGCAAATATTTCTGAGGTAAAAAGGCACCACATACCTGTTCAACTAGAAAAACCACCCTAAGAACACAGGATGATTTCATTCTTATAAAGGACCTAGAACACTTAAGCTGCCAATTAGGTGCTGAATGGCAGAGCAACATCCCCAGTTTATGCCATGAATTCATAGGGAACAGGTTCCAACAACTCAGGTTCTTTACCATTGGTCCTCGCAAAGGGTGCTTCTATGAAAGGGGCAGGTTGGTGCTTCAGGCACCTTTTCTCTTTGGCTTCCTTTTTTTTTTTCCTGATCATTTTTCTTTACATGTTTCAGGAAGCTATTATGACTTTTTGAATATTTAATATGCGCAATATGCACATTAGTCCTCTTGGCAAGTATCTTGCCCTTAAAGCTTGCTTGTTTACAACAATGCCAACAGCATGCTGGGTAACATTGTAGGCTCTTTCCATTTTGCTATGGTAACATTTGTAAGGCATTCCTTTTTACACAGTATCCATTCCCTTGATGTCTACAATATCACCCTTTTCGTACAGTCACATGTATGTGGCCAAAGGAACAACCCCATGTTTTCTAAAAGGCCTGGAGAACACAATACAGGTTCCCCTACTTTTGCCCTTTGTGTTAGTCATTTTGGCAGAACACTGTAAGATGGTGGTTCTGGCTGAAGCTGGGGTTTTTTGTTTCTATCCATTTTAGGATAAATTGCTGGGGCTGGGCTCAAGACAAGACTCTTTCAATAGCAAGGCAAAGAAAACAGAAAAGTTATACATGGGGTGACTAAACTTAAATTAGTGTCCTATGCAATGAACAAATGTCCCTAATTTTAACTCACATTATCCTAGCCATAGACAGACAACTGCAGGGAGATCTTTGTACAGTGAGAATATAAAAAAGAAACACCAAACTGCTAACTCTTATGCATCTAATAAGCCTTCACTCACTTATTTCAGGCTACTATCTGCAGAAGAAAGTAAAATTAAATGAACCTTCCTCAGTTTACATCCACTCTCTTTCCATCTTTATGGAACAGTGGGGCTTCCTGGACATATGGTCAGTGGTGGCTTCCAGAGAGGGGACAGGTTCACCCCCTCGGGGGAACATATACCCACCTCTCTTTACACACACCATGTCTACTCTGGACAAATCACGCCCTGTGGATTGTCTCTTGAGGAACAAGAATATTTAGGCACATGCACATAGCTGGTGTGAACGGGTGTAAGTGTCCTGGAATGCAACTTAACTTAGCAGCATCTATCAAGTGCCTAATAACTAATCATAGCCTTTGTTTCAGGGATTCTAATTGTGGGAATCAAGACTAGGACAATACCTGAAAGAACATATGTAAGTTTACAACCCAAGATTTCTAGCTTTATAAAGATAACCAAACACTGGAAACAAGCTAACGGTCCAATGGAAGAGAATGGCTTTAAAAAACTATAGATTCCAGGGTAGATCATCATGCAACTGGAATATTAAAAAATACTAACCTAAGCATAGAATTCAACAATGTGGGGAATTTTATATGCTACCTATGTTAAGTTAGAACAAGATCTAAAATACGGTAGTTCAGATTATCTTATACATTCTCTTATGTTTTATTATAAAAGTAAAGTCAAAACAGTACAAATAAATGCCAATGGAAGCTAGAAAGTATATCCATAATCCTACCCAGACACAAATACTATCAATGATTTGCATGAATACACTCTTGTACATAACTGTATTTCTACAAAAGATGCAATCAGGCCATACATAGTTTTGATACCGTACTTCATCGGGAGAAATCTATCAAATGCTGGGCATTTTATTTGTTCACACTGAGAAAGAAAGCTGACATCCCCCGACCCTCACAGCTGGGCCTTAGTGTTCTTCTGATGAATACAAACAATTTCACAGTAAACCAAGATCATAAGACAAGTCTCTGTGACCAAGAAGAATCAAGACAAAAACAAGACCATGCCATAGTCATTCCTAAAGAAGAATTTTCAAAAACTAACCAGGTACCTGCACCCTGGCTATAAGGAGATTATTGTTGCTTTACCAATTCTGATGTTAGCCCTATTCAGGATTTTCTCCTAGATGAGTTTTATTTAAAAAAAAAAAAAAAATCAAAAATCCAGGTACCTAGTAAGAGCATCTGATCTGGAGCAAACTCCCACTTCCTTAAACCTCCCCAAGTCGCATAACATCAGCCCCAAACCTGCAACATCTCTTTCTGATATCCTTATCCTGATACCCCATGGCAGACCTCCTGGTGATACTAGATACAGCCAGTTCACTATTGTTAGACATTTAACTTGTTTCAATTTTATTGCTACAAACATTATAAAGAGGCGTTTTGGCTCAAAATGAACTAGAAAGGAAAAAAAAGCAAGGTTGGGAGATGTCCAAAATGTCTGAAGACAAAGATTTTAAAAATCACCTACAGTGAAATCTATATCTATACAAGCAAACTTACATGAATGTATTTTCACCTCTTAAATGACTAAGAATTCTCTCATTCTCCTACAAATTATCCTTCTGAACAAAGAATAATATTATCAACAGCATTTCTCCAATACTGTTTCATTTATATTCTTTTGGAAACTTAGGACCACCATTCCAGAAATCAGACAATATTTGCATACTGCACCTAAGGTGGACTCTGATACAAGGCTGTGCTCAAGGGACAGATTCAAACCACATGTTCCTTTGCCAATGATTTAATTTCTACTGATGATGCCAAACCTAAAGACTGTAACACTGGGTTCCACAAACATCCCTAACTTTTCTACCATAAACTCTTACGTAGAATAGTAGCTGGCTATATATCTCTGTACCTTTGCCTAAGGAATAAAGGAAGCAATCTTCATACTTATCTACTTGGTTATGATGAAAGACAAGGTATGTTCACATATGCAAAAGTGTCAAATCAGGATTTTCACCAACATCGTGCTCCATTTAACAAGTTTGGTGTATGTTTACCTGAGCATAACAGAAGGTGTGATATTCCCATAACTCTAGGATTTGTTTTTAAAAAGTTTCCTTTTGATTTTTCTAAAAGTTCAGTGTAATGGTGTATGAAAAGCCAGATTAGTAAGTTTTGGAGAAGGTCAAAAGAGAATCAACAGATTATTCAAAGATGATCCACTATGGTCAAATACATGTTGTCATGACAGAAGAGTGGTGTGGGTATATGATGACGACAACAATGATCCACTCTGACATTGGCCCTGTGTGCCAAAAGTTCTGTGACAGTGACATGGAGCAGAATCAACTGGTACAGACACAGGGAATGCACACCTCTTTGGTTCAATTAACAAAACAAATAACATGAGTATATACTTGACTCAAAATGCTGCAAAATGATCATATCAGTAAATAGAACAATCCAGAGCTAGAACTAGATTGGAAAATACAATGAGGGTGTTGGCAGCAGTGAAATATATTGAGCAGAATACCAGTGATGTTATTAAATGTTGGAAATTCTAATATACTAAATACCACAAGATGCTGTGAAATACACAAAGGCTGAAATACAAAGAAAACATTCTCAGTAGCCATATCAAAAAATACATTTATCACACCTCACTAGCTGAATGCAAAGCATTTGTAGGTATGCTGTACCTAGCAGGGATCTATCATGGTAATCTCAGGAATGTAAAAGACTTAAAAAAAAAAAACAGGTCGAAATATGGCATAAAAATGTATGATCTAGTAGATAGATGCAAGGACTTTCAATTTAGATATTTATTCTGGAACTCAGCCACCAGGTCCATAGTTATATAGTACAAACTAAATGATGTGAAAGGACTTGCTCCCAACTCGCAAACTAATCAGAATGTGACATTCGACACAGATTTACCAGTTTCCAGTTTACATATTTGCTAACAGCACAAGGTGACCAGAGTAGGAACAATACATAGAAACAAAGCAGAAATCTCAAATGAAATACTGCGACTTCAAAGCAGAAAATTGTATAGTACAATCTTTGGATTTCAAAAAGACACAACACTGGCCTAGTGTATGCCAAGGAGAAACAAACTGATACTGCTGAAGTCAACATTTTACCATGATGGAAATACTGACAATGAACTGAAACCTGACATGGAAACTTTCTACAACAAAACAAAATGCAAAATAGATGCTGCTGATGAGTTATGCAGAACTATGATGATGTCACTCGAAATACACAGCCTCGGCCAATGGTTGTGTTTTATTCAATATGTGGTATAAACAGTTTGATAGTTTACAAGGAAAACAATGAGTGCAAAATATCACTGAGCAATCTTAGAGGACTGGGATTGGAAATTATAAGAGATCATTTACAACAAAGGAAGAACAAGCTATTTCTACCCAGGGAACTATGCAAAAAACTGTGGAGCACACTGGTGGACTGACAGATGAACAGGATAGGTGCAGCATTCCACAGACCCACTATGACAACAGGAAAACTGATAAAATGTCATCGGTGTCCTAAAAGAAAGGAGAAAAAAACAAAACATACATGCTGTCAGTGTAAGTGACATTTGTATATGGAACATGCAGTTGTCATGTGTGAAAACTGCTTTGAGTATGACAGTTGAAGTCAAGATTCTTGATACAGTCTTTTATTTTTAATTTTTTTTTTTTATTTTTTTGTGGTACCAGGGATTGAACTCAGGACCTTGCACTTGCCAGGAAAGCACATATTCTACTGAGCTATCTCACCGGCCCCTAACTTTGTGTTTACACTGTAGCTTGCATAGATTTTTATTTCTGATGTTACGTCTTAGGTTTTTAAGCAAGCACACAGCTGACATGAAAATGTTGCTGTTTATTTTAATATGTAATATGTATATATTATGAATTTAATACTTTATTTTATTGGCATTTGATGTTCTTGGTAACTACACAGTGCATACTTAAGAATACTTTGATAAAACATTAAGACTAGCAAGATGTCAAGTGTGTCCCGCAAGAAGGCCAGAAAAGTAAAACACTATGTACTGTCATGTCAGTGTAAGTGATATGTGTGCATGGAATGTGCCATTGTCATGTGTAAACACTGCCTTGGGTGTGTTAACTGAAGTAACATTTTTTTCTGTACAGTGCTATTGGCATTTTCATTGTAGTTCATATAAGAGTTTATCTGTTATTCTGTTTTAAACTTTGTACATCAAAAACCAGTTGATAAAAAAAAAACAGTTGATGTTGAAAATTCTGATGCTTTTCAAATAAATACATATTAAACCTGCAATACTGTATCTTTGTTATTATTTCTTCCTGTTAAGTACTCATTATTTAACATGATAATACTCATAAAACTAACATTCATCAATAAAAATATTTTAAAGATTAAATGTGGGTTTGACAAGGTTTATTGATCTTCATGACAAAAAATATGTTATGCTCCACAGGATATTAACTATGGCTACAATCACAGTTCCTTGCTTTATGTAGCCTCACTGAAGAAAAAAAGGGAGAAAAGGAAGAGTGAGGACCTCCCAGGGCTAAGCACTGTTGATGTATGCTGAACCCCACAAGAAAACAGGATGAGCATCCCTAAACTAGGTGATGATTCTGCTATTCTAGTGGTGCAGAGGAAGATGCTGGCAGCAGGGGCACAGGTGGTTTCATTGCTCCAAGCAGACAGATGGTGGACTTAGTCTCAGGGTTCAGGGAAAAGCTGTGATTAATACAGAAACATTAAATATAATTTTTTTTCTGAATTCATTCAAGAAAAAAAGTCTTCTTAACTGGTTACTTGATGGGTATGAATCAAGGAGAGTATAAAATAAAACAAAGCTGCTATGGCTCCATCTCTTATCTTACCCCTTAAAAATACTCTGGGAAACTTATACATTCACATAGCAAAAGCAACGGTATTTGAAACAAATGAAAGCAATGAAGAAAACTAATTTTTGACATTAAAAATGATTTCTAGTTTAAGCAATGCATTTTTATTTTTGGCCTTAAAAGGTTCAGAACCCACAGCAAACTTCACCAAAACGTACCTTAAAAACAGAAATATTTTGCTACTTGGTTTTATATATAAAAGGGTTTATAGGCCAGATGTGGTGCTGTGTATCTGTAATCCCAGTACTCAGAGCCTGCAGCAAGAGGATTACCACAAATTCAAGGCCAGTCTGGACTACACAGTGAGTTCAAGGTTAGTCTGAGTTACATACCAAGACTCTCTCAAAAAAAAAAAAAAAAAAAAAAAAAAAAAAAAAAAAAAAAAAAAAAAAAGAACAGTTTATAAAATTTACATTAATGTTCGGCCACCTATTAGTTGGTGTTCTAAAATCAATTTGTTATACTGACAGCTTAAGATGAATTTCTCTGAATAGAATCAAACATAAAAAAAGTAAATTATTTGCATTACTCAACAAGCTACCATTAGACACACATTAGTGGTGGCCTATGATTTAGCACTGGACTAGGAAGCCTTACAGCACCTATTTTTAATTCATAAAAATATTCAGTAGATACACTGGAAACTACCAGAGTAAGGGTTGCATGGAAGATGTGTGCCTGCAGAAGGCTGTCTATAAGCAAACCTACAGAAATATTGTAGATAGTCAGATATTAGGCCCTTCGTAGAAATATATACCTCATGCTAAAATTCTAACACTAAGAAGTCTAGCTCCAGCCTACGCAGAAGATAAGCACATAAGGAAGTACCTCTACATTTCATGTTTAGAGACTCCAGTGGTTAAGAAAAAGTTCTGTGGACAATTTCAATTCTAAAAACATTTGTAGTTGCACAGGGGGGAGGAGACATTGGATGAGTAACTTCTGGGGAGCTACAGTACGGTATATACTGCCTACAGTGCTATTAGTCACTTTTTCAGTGGCTGGGACAAAATGCTTGACACGGAGAACATAAAAGAGGAGAGGTGTGTTCTGGCTTGCAGTTTGTGGATTCAGTTCACAGTGGCTAGTGCCAAGGTGGAAATGGCATGGTGGAATGGCACAGTAAAGGAAATGCACGTGCCTAAAGGCAGATATGAAGGATGCAGGGAGGAGCTGGGAAGGCAGATGTGCCCTTCAATGGCAACAGCCCCAATGATACATTTCTTCCAACCAGGCCCCAACTCCTAAGAGCACATCAGTTATGTACTCAATGCACCAACCCACTGATGAGGACATCTTCTCCATGATTCAACCTTTCAAAAACCCGCCTCAGAGCACACCAGGGATACTATAGATACCAAAGCAGGGGGAGATAACCTTACACTAGATAACTGAAATTTGCTGGGCGAGCAGACTGCAAGTGTCCTCATCACACACATAAAAAGGTAACTGTCTGAGTTAATAGGTATGTCAATGATCTTGGCTATGGCAAGCACTTCCTAACATACTTGAACATGTCACATGCATTCAACATTATAATTATTATTTTTCTAGTATGCTTCAATAAAGGTAGGGAAAGCAATCTTTTGTTAAAAATTTAATGATCTCCCAACACCACATGATGCACTAGCCCTGTCCCTAAGCACACTGAGCTGGCTACTGAGGCTGGGTGTACCAAAGACATTAAAAAAAATAATAAAAATTTAAAAAATTAATTATCTTTTTAAGAGAAGCTACCCTACTGAATCCTCCAGAGAGGATTCAAAATGCAATTTGGTATTTGTAGATGACCAGTAGAAACATACAGCATGAGCGGATATTACTACTTGTCCTTCAGGTGGAATTTTCCACAAGCCATTAACCCTGAAAAGGGACACAGCTTTCCTCATTTCATTCATGCAGGGTCTTTCCTTGTTTGCTGACTGACATTTTCCAGCTTGCAAAGCAATTTGTCCCCACAGCCAAGCCCCCTCATCCTGGCCTCCCTACAGCAGCAAACAGCTGACTATCTCATTTCTAAAAATGAATTCCACTATGAACAGCACTGTGACAATTTAATAATTTGTCAAAGTGGTAGAACCAGCTATTATGAAATGTATTTCAGAGTTCAAAGGTAAAGGGCATAAGAAGCTAAAGTTTATCTTGCTGACCAAGAAAGTTGTACAATTAAAAAAAAAATCCAGACAAGATCCACTTGGTAGATTTATTTCTAAAACAGAAATTTCATTTGTTATGTTCATGTGTTAAGAGTTCTTACTACACAAGGCTACACTTTTAAAAAAAAAAAAAACCATTGGTTTGTGTGTTTGAAAACGTTCTCCATATCTCTTTTAAGAGATATGCATTTTCTTGTCTTACTTTTTTTCAAGATGGAAGCAAAATAGAATTTAGAATAAACTTTTTATGCTCAGGTGTCAAGCAATGGAGTCCATAAATCCAAGTATGGTACTCAACTACTAAGAAGTTATCTTGAAAACCTAAAATAAAAGTTTATATCTGACAATACTATAGAGGGCCTTAGTCCCAGTCCCTTGTGGGTAAGAACTATCTTGAAATACCTAAGAAAGCTAGAACCTTAAAACGAAAACTTGAAGAATTGTGCCAAACTATATTTTCAGGAGTTTTCCTGCTACAACACTATTTTGCAATATACGTTCAAATCACTTCAATAAAATTTTTTACATAAATCAAAAATTGTAATCACATTAAGTCAACTAAAATATTAAGCTAGATCGCTTTCGTTATTCTTATGAATGGCACTGTGGGAATTGCATTTTTTTAATCTACTTCTCTAGCCTCTGTGCCACTTCAACCCACTGTTTACAGAAATGTCTAAGTAATTTCGAAGATTACAGAAAGGCTCAGCTTATAGATCAGTGTCCTTAAGTGTGAAGAATGTCATAATTCCACACTGTATTTTCACCTGGCTAGTCTTTGCTCTTTTTCCTAAAGACTAAATTATTTCTTAAAGGCAAAAGGCTATAACATCTCTATTATATACGTCTTCTCTTGTTTCCCCCATATAGCCTAACACCTATCCTAAACAGAGGAGTCTTTAGTATCCACAACATAGAATTATTGCAAAATTCTAATCATTTGCTAAATGTTGGGCTCCTCACACTTGTTTTACATTTGTGGTGCTTTCAGCTTAAAATCAGTTGCAATGACTAGCACTGCTTTTGGGACAATGTAGTCATTATTCATTTCTCATTTTTAAAGGTATGGGCTTCCACAACATTGTTACAAAACATCAACACCTAAAAATTTCCTAACATATTCCAAATGAAAGTAATCAAGTC
>PVKN010025938.1:0-13970 GCA_004027915.1 Capromys pilorides
ACAAATGATCAAAAAGGAAAAAAAGAATGGGAACAGCTGTTCACGAAATGACACACACACAAACAAACACACAGTACACACAAATGACCATCTTTACAAAATTATGAGTGCACTCAACTATATCTAGCCAGATTAACTTATAGTAACTATACTACAAGAATTTTTTATGAAGTGTATAATTATAAATAGACAGATTTTTTTATTTGTTAATAAGCAAAGATCTCTTATCAGAAAGTTTTGGCAAGAACAAAGTCTTTTATCTCTAGCTAATATGCATATTTTGTATTTTTTGTCTTAATAATAGTAAAATTTAACGCAATTATCTTTATATATTTCTCTATTTCAACCTTAGATGTCCATTTTGTCAGTTTCTTCAATAGGTCCCAGGATAGATCTGGCCTCCTCGTTGTTAACATCTTCCTCAGATCTGGCATCATGGTATAGCCTGAAGGTGTGCTCTAGTACCCAAATAGGTCGTTCAACATTCTCTGGAAAAACACAAGCATACCCTCTGCCCCTTAGCAGTGGTCTGGGTCCATTCCATTGCCCAGTATGGAGATTTCCCCAAAGAACTCTTCCTAGCCTTTTCTGTGTGTAGTTGATGGAATTCTTTTTGCTGCTGTACGCCCATCTTTTGTAGAACTTAAAAGGTAATAGTGTTTCATACATGAAGAATATCATTTAACAATTTTTTAGGCCTGTGCTCAAGTCAAATGAGATTGTTTCCAAAAAGGAGAAGCATTTTGATGAAAAGTGACATGACACAGAAGCTGTTGAAGAGCATCTGAGGGAGTAATAGCTTTAGGTGGAGTATGTGGCATGTGTAGCCACTGTAAGGGACCCTGAGATTGCCAAAGAACCCCAGTGGGCATATACTGAGTTGAGCAAATAATTAAAACATTGGCAAAGATGGGTCAACACTGGAGAGCTGGGCATTAGAAAGAGCCTGAATAACTTTATTTAAGGCAGTCTTAGTCTCTGGTGTAAGTGTTCTTTTTAGAAGTATGGGCTGAGTCTCCCTTGAGAATGTCAAACGGAGGACTTAACTCATGAGTAGTTAGCTTAAGAGCTGGGTGGAACCAATTAATGTTACCAAGTACAGTCTGAAAATTGTTTTCAGGATTGCAACATGTCTAACCTGGATCTGAACAGTTTGGGGCACAATTTGCCTCTGTTAAATAAGGTGTCCCAAATATGAAAAGGGTGCCATAGTTTGTACCTTTTCAGGGGCTATTACTAGACCTGCATTAAGGAGGGCATCACCTAACTGAACAAACATTCAAGGGAACATGGACAGGGATTCATGTGCCAGGAGAATGGCATCTATACACTGGGAAATGCATGCCGATGGACAGGCCTGTCGCACTGACTGAATGGCTGCAGCCACAAACACTTGGCACAGGTTTGGACTGTGCGCCATACCTTGACAACACCACTGAAAACAGCACATAGGGCCTGATTACTAATAGAGGGAAAACTAAAAGCAAAATGATTTTTATCTTCAGGGTGGAGAGGGACAGGAAAGTTAACAGTCTTTTAAATCAATCACCATAAGGGAAAAATGTAAAGGAATAGCTACAGGACTGGGCAATTCCTGTGGCAGTGCTCCCATAGATTCCATGGTGTCATTGCCCGCAAGTCCTATAGCAATCTCCACTTTTATTACAAAAACTGGGGTATTGTAAGGGCTATTTGAAAGTTCTAGGTGCTCTGCCATTGGCTATTTACCAGTGTATGAGCTGCTATAATCTTCTCCTGAGTTAAGGGCCATTGATTAAACTAAACAGGGTTATCAGACATCCAAGTTATTTTGGATGCCATCCGTGGGGTCTGAGAAGAGATCAAGACCCCTCCTGAAAATGCAAGGATGAATTGCCTATGCCAAAATGGTCCCTGTTAGAAACAACTAAAAGAGGGTTTTTTTCCCCCCCTTGGGAATTTTTACCAACTCTTGATTAGGAAGGAAACCTTATTGTAACATCTGGTAAGTCACCAGGGAGTTAGGGCTGGTCAACAATGTTCCCATACCCTATAATATATCATGAATCCATAGACTGACCAGTATATGGTGGAGGACATGAAGAAAAAAATATCTATGATAGCCTTCTGCATCCCTCCAAATTAGCAGCTTACCACTCCTGCTAGGGTAAGAAGCCTTGCCCACCCCTAGTAAAACTGTAGTGGCCACATCCAGAGGTGATGCCCAGGCCAGTGGGCTGAGCAATAACCGAAACATCTGCACCCAACAGCCCTTTAACTGCTTTTCATTTAATAGTTAACTCCATCTCTAGGCAATTCTGTTTAATCTGCTGAGCACAATAAATACTAGGAGACCCAAAACACTGGATTTGCTTTTCCCTATTTATAAATTTTCCATTTTTTTCCAACAGAAAAATGACCAATTGAGCAGTGAAGTGATTTTGGCAATGATTTGGGGAATTGAATAATAAATGATTTATTTAGTATAATCAGCATCAGTTTCACCAGGCAAACCCTCAAGAAAAATGAGATTTCTGAGGCCTAGCAAGATTCCCACTGTACCCTGAGGCAAAGATCTATAGACTCCAGCAGAAATAATTTCGGGCCCCACGGCAGGAGTCAATAGGAATCTGGAGGCTGTGGGGGCCCCCGTACTGCAGGATGCAGAGGGCCTGCTCTGGAATGTGATTGGTCCCTCCCCGAGGTGTGATTGGTTCCACCCTAGGACCAGATAGGCCACCCCAGGGTGACTCAGCACAAAAAGTGTATAAAAGGAGTTGAGAAAGACTTTGTGTGGTCCTGCCCTGCCCTGCTTTCTTGAAGAAGTCCTGGTCTTTGTAGGAGCTTAATCTTCAAAGCCACACTACTTCGGAGGAGCTCAGATTTTCACAGTGGAGTGCTGACACAGAATTTGGAAGAGAGAGGCTTGATAGATGCCACAGCTGCTGCTCCTCCTCTGCTCTTCATTGTTTTCTGCCACCAAGAACTGTCATTTGCCTTGAAGCCAGCAGAATGTGAACTGAAACCTCCACAAACTGTGAGCTAAATAAACCTTTCCTTCCTTCATTGTGCGTGCCAGGTATTTGTCCCAGCAATGAGTAAAAAGTAACTAAGACAGCTGGCAAGGGGAAAGCACACCCATTCTTTGGCCCAAGGCGGCCCCACTGGAAGTTTCCCTGAGTGGGTCAGCTTTCGGCATCAGTTTTAGATTTACACTTGCTTGCCCACTGGTACCTTCGTCTGTATCTAGCAAATGGACTGGAAGGTTTTATTGAAAAGACAGATAAAGGCTGTGTTGTCTTTGGTGCAGCGGAACAATTTTGGGCTAAATGTCCCAATCTCCATAACAGAAACAAATGACCCTATTTTTTTTGCCCCTTTTTTATTTTTTTTTATTTTTATTTATTTTTTTTTTTGCCCCTTTTTTAGACTGTGAACGAATAACCTGAGTAATAGCTGCTGTCCAGACAGCTCCCTATATACATGAGGGACCAGTATTAACACAAATCTGAATCATCTTGGGCAGTGTAGCCCACTGCTTATGGTCTCTTAAACCCTCTACACTATTTTCAAAGGCCAATTATTGAACTAATATTTCGCTAGCTTCCCTGTCACTGACAATCTTCTCAGTAGCTTGCAACAAACCTGCTGCACCATCTTGGAAAGGTTCCTTAGGGCCCTGACTAATGGAAGCCAACCCTAAAGGTAGAGCTCTTAGTTTGCTACATAGTTATAATGTGAAGGTCAGTTGATTGTTTGTGCTAGCCAAGGTATCCTTTCCAATTAGCAAATCTTTTGTAATGGCTAAGTTGTAAAACACATTTCCTGCCTGTTTCCTGCTATATGTAAAAAAATTTTCTTTCCACAATAGTCTCCTGGATTCAAATGTTTTAGCTATTTCTTTCAACTCATTTGGCGCCATAGTCTGTTGTCCTCGCATTTCTACTAAACTCAAAGTGAAGGGAGCAGCAGGGCATAAGTAGCAACAGCTTGTGTTAATTATTTTAAGATTTTAAAAGATATGGATTGATGAAGACCCACAATTTAGTTTCAATCTGTGACTCTGTGAAATTTTCCTAAGCTGCCTTGGTCAGGATTGCGGCTTGTGGCTCCATAAAAGCCATTGGGTGTTTCAGTTTTGCCCAGATTTTAACCATAGACACTGTCTTGAGCCTAACAAATTTGCAATGCCAGCAATGCACATAGCCAGTGCCAAGGTCACAGGATGCCATACTCATGAACTGCCCCCCTGCAAGACAGCTGGGGAATCACAGCTGGGTTTGCCTAAGACCAGATCGCAGAAGCCTTCTGGAGCCCAGTTTGTGCCCCTCCCCCAGGCAGTGCTGTGCTGCGTGGAATCAACGGCCTGTGATTTAAAAAAACATTTTCTTTTGTCCTGTAATTGAGCAAAGATAGAGGGCTTAAGCTCTACCTGCTGTACATTTGCTCTATTCCCCTTGTCCCATTTGGGACTTGATTTCAAAGCTGTACTCCACACCAAGTCCTTTATGGTAGTCTTAGAAAGTAGCACAAATGCAAACACCAAAAAATGAACAAACATTTTTATATACATCTATATATGTCTATCAACATCTACATTCTGGAAACTTTTTCCCACTGTTAACGCAATCAAATCTTTGTTAGGCTTTTCTCAAGCCTCTTTCTCTCTTCATGCTTAGTTATCTCTCTGGCTCTAGTGAGCCCTCCTGGCCCTAGTGAGCCCCAGCCCCAAGCTTTACACCTCGTGCGCCAGCACCAGTGCACAACAGTATGGACTACTGCTGGCTCTAGCCGCTCTACTTCCCTCCCTTATGCACACTCTTTGGAAGTGGTTCCTCCGCCCACACCCACACTTATCGCCTACCAAGGTCCCTGTTCTGGTGGCAAATGTAGGGATACGTTGGTCTTACTGCGAACAGTTCTACCCAGGGAGACAAGGCAAAAGAAATGAAAAGGAGAGACAAGAAGACAAAAGGCTGGGCTAGGTGGTTGCTAGCCTGCCTGATGGGCAAGACTAACTCAATGCACCCAAAAAACAATTCTTTATTTATACTTTTGCAAAAATAATCCTTTATTTATACTTTTGCAAAGTTTGTATCACATGACACAAGGTTGTCCGGTGACTAGTAGCTGGCCTGAACCAGACAGAATGTTTTTCTCAGGACTGGGGTAGCTTGTTTGCTTTAGGCGCTAAGGCCCAGTCCCACCGACACACACTTTATCAATTTCCTGACTCCCAACACATCCACTCAAAGACAGGTGTTCAAAGTTTACCAGAACATCAAAAGCAACCAGTTCCTGCTGCGGTATCTCCGTGTGAAAAAGCTGGGGAAAGAACCTTCCTGCTTCATCAGAGATCAGAGAACCCCTCAGGGACAACACATCCCAGGGCCTCCAGAGGTAGGCAGTGCTGTCAGCAGACAGGGTCTCTTCAGAGTGGTGGGGGTGATGGGAAATTGGGTTATTTGCAGACACACTCACTGATATGCCAGCGAGGAGAGACCCAGTCCTGCTTTGCTCAGATGAGGTGCTAAAGCAGCACCCTCGGGCCTAATGACTTATGGGAGCTCATCTATATCTCATTTGTCAGACTTCACCTTCATTTTGCAATGACAAAGCCTGTCTCATCAGGAAGATGACTCAGCCAAAGAGGTCACTGGGTGAGTCAGGGTCCAGTGTCTTGGGAATCTTGATCTCACTCGCTGTATGCCCTGAAGGGAGATTTCTCTTTTAAATGAGCAGAGGAAGCTTGAGCTCCTTGCATTGAAAACACACAGTCGTGTGTAGAGCTGTGAATGAGCATTTATGCTTGAGGATTTCTGGAGTTCCTAGCAGCTCAGCATTGGGTGAGCTGCAGCTTTTACACAAGGGTGGGCTGGCACAGTCCTGACTCCTATGCCACCTGTTCCCTTGTCTTAGCCTGGCACCCCAAGTCAGTGCAAGTTCCTATAAGCATGGAATGTGATGTACATGGGCTCTCATGTCCAAACTCAGTGCAGATACTGATACTGCCACTTACTAGCTTTGACATCAGTCAAGTCAGTTAAATGGAAGGAGAAAGGAGCAAAAATCTGAGAGCCTGGTATGATTGAGGATCATTTTAGTTGCAAGTGGCAGAAAACCAAACTCAAGCAGGAGCAGTAGGGATGGAGGGGACGGGAGAGGGAGAGAATTTATTGGCTCAGCAACTGAACTGTCCTCAGATAGGCCTTGTAGGCTTCTGGTGTGGGCTTGACCTAGAGAACTTTGGGATGTTCTCAGGACCCATTATTGCTCCTTGTCTCTAGACTTTACTTTCTCTGTATTGTTTCCAGTGCTACAGGAGCTTTCTACTCAGCACACAGAGGTGGCTGCCTGAGTTCCTCTTATACATCCATGGTCAGCATCCACCCAGCAGTAAAGAGAACCAGTTGCTTCCTATTAATGCCCACACAGTCCCCAGGCTTCACTCTGGACAAATGTGAGTCACCTGTTGCATCCCTGTGCCAGCTTCTATGAGCTAAAGAAATGCAGAACAATGATCAGCCGCTCACATCATGTGTTCACTCCCTGTAGAACACACACCACACACACTGTAGTGTACTTGGGGTATTTCTCCAAAAAGGAAGGAAGAGAGAGAGGGAGGGAGAGAAGAAGGGAAAGGAGGGAGGGAGGGAGGGAGAGAGGGAGAGAGAGAGAGAGAGAGAGAGAAGAGTTATTGAAATAAGGGGCAATGAGTATCCAAAAAGACAACAAACGCATGCTACCCCTATTTCCTAAACTCTTGGTTCTTTTCCCCACTAAATTCCCATAACAATGTAACATAATCTTTCACAACCACAACTGCCTCTTTTTAAACTTTGGCTAAGTAATATCTAATAAAAATGGCAGGCTCTTAATTATTACTTGCTGGGTGCCAGGCATTGGGCTAAATGTTCTGTATATTCTAACTCACTTAATTATTTATGTCACAAGAGCATTGTTGAATATAAATTAAAATACATGACAAAGGGCCAGTGAGATGGCTCAGCACCTGCTCAGGCAAGCCCAGGGACCAGGGTTTGATCCCCAGCACTACATGCCACACTGACCCCACCCCCAGGTACACTGAGCCAGCCACCCAGAGTCCAGATGTGATGGTGCACACCTGTAATCCCAGGGCTGGAAAGGCTGAAAACAGGAGGATCACTATGAGTCCAAGCTGCATAGTGAGACCCTGTGCAAATATATTTTAAAAATAAATAAATAAATAAGAAAAATACATGACATAAAGTCTCCCATGCATAACACCTGATATAGAATAGATAATATTTAAATGTATTTTATTTTTACAGTCACTCTAAGGCATTAAGCATTCAACAGATGTTGATTCTAAAAGTTAAATTAATGAATCTATGCGAATATTTCTCCATTTTCTTATTTATATGCCACCTAGTTGCACAAAGGACTGGACCCAGCACACAGGAGACAGATGCAACAACATAGCTGGTGGTGGTGGTGCATGCCTCTTCAGTCAGTGCTTAGAGGCTGAGACAGGAGAATTACCTTGAATTCAAGGCCAGCCTGGACTATACAATGAGGCCCTGTCTCAAAAAATAAAACAAACAAAAAAACGACTATCTATCTACCTCTCTATCAGTCTATCACAACACTGAGCATAGTGGCACATACCTGTAGTCCCAGCACTGAGCAGATGGAATTAGGCGAATCACTTGGCCCCACAAATTTTAGATCAACCTAGGCAACATAACTGATCCCATCTCAAAAAAAAAAAGAAAGAAAAGAAAAAGCTCCATAATATACAGAAAAATGAAATCAGAACCAATGAGATATATAAATTTGAATAGAGGGCTGAAGAGATAGCTCAGCGGCATAAGCGCCTGCCTTGCAAGTGTAGGGCCCTGAGTTCGATCCCCAGTACCGCATCTTAGCAGGCCCCAGAAACCTGGGCATGCAGTGCCAGCCCTGAAACTAGGTGTGGTGGCGCATGCCTGTAATCCTAGCACTGGGGAGGCGAGACCCTGTATCTATCAATCAATCAATAGAACATCCTGGCAAGGTAGTTTACCATAAAACTTTCAGGAGTTTCCACAAAAAGAAAGTTCATAAATTTGAATAGAATAACAAGATAGGTAGAAAAATAAAGTACATTCATGAAGATTATGCAATTGGTTTGTGATTTCAGCTGTGAATTTCCAGGCAACCAAAAAGAAAAGGGAAAACTCATTAGTTGCAATCTTGCAGTTAAGGAATGGAAAGAAAGCCAGGCATGGTGGCACGTGCCTGTAATCCCTGCACTGGAGAGGCTGAGGCAGGAGGATTGCTGTGAATTTGGCTACACGGAGAGCTCAAGGTCAACCTGAACTGCATAGTGAGACCCTGACTCAAAACAAAATGGAAAGAATGAAAAGAAGAAAAAGTTATTCCTCAGAATAATTTAATTCATTGGCTCTTGAGATAGAGAACTCTTGGGGGGTTGGAGGAGGGTCAGGTATTGAAGGATCCTGTCGGGGAAAGCATTGCAGCACCCACAGCACAGGAAGCAGTTGGCAGGCATCACTTCCTCCCTGGCAGGGTAACTGGCTGTGGTACCTTTGATAGCAGGATGAGGTGCCACTTCAGGCTTCTGACAGAACAACTCAGCTCCGTGAAGTAAAATGCTTCCTACACCTAGGGAAGGACTTCTCTCAGACAGACAGGCCTGACTCAACCTGTACTGAAGGCCCTGATGTTTTCCTTAAGAGGGGAGGCCAAGAGGTTTTCACAGGACTCTGTTCTAGATAGGGCACCTCCTCTCAGGCTCAAACCCCTGCTCTACAGCTAAGAAAGTGTTAATTGTGGTGACCCAAATCTTCAGTCCCCATTTTCAGTAGGCTGAAAATTACTTTTTAATCCTGGCTTTCAAGGCTTGCCTGGGAAGCCATCTGCTGCTCCCTCCCCCACCTCAGGCACTGGGATTACTCCCACCTGCCCCGCCTCACTTGCTTTTGTGGGACCTAATTCTATCCCTGCCCTTCCCAACAATAATTTGGAGGATGACAGTTTCATTTGTGGGCTGGGAGGATAACATACAGTTTTTTAAGCAAATAAAAGACTTCCCTCTATCTTCCTTCTAGATTAGATAGAAAACAATTGGAAAGGTCAGAACCCATAGACATGCGGATCTAGGATAACCAAACCCCCTAGCTCAAATGACACGCTGCCATCTGTTATGGGCATCTGAGGTTGGCCAGGATGGTGCTTAGCTGTTTGTAGGGCTTCATTACTTGGGGGCCCAAAAGTTGCAGAAGTGACTGCTGTGCCCATGGTTCGCATTTGCTCCAACCACGGAAAATGAACAGTCATCCCTGAGCTGCCACTGAAACAAGAGCCAGAGAGTACAGCTTAACCTCTCAGTCCTCCAGCACCTCCATGGGTCAACTTGTGGGGGCCACGGACTGTGTGCTTTGCTTCCTCAAGGATCCTCCTAACCAGGGGGGCAGGAAGATGAGTCAATAGAGAAGAACCAGTGTGATGTAGGCTATGGCGGGGCCTTTGAGCTACACCTTAAAGAAGGACAAGATGAGCAGGAGACTTCAGAGAAAGGGAATCACAAGGACAGAGGCCCAAGCCAGAATGGTATTTGTAAGGAAGGCACAGAACAAGATGTTCTTGGGCCGGGTGTGGTGGCGCACGCCTGTAATCCCAGCACTTGGGAGGCTGAGGCAGGAGGATCAGTGTGAGTTCGAGACCAGCCTGGGCTATAAAATTGAGTTCAAGGCCAGCCTGAACTGCATAGCGAGACCCTGTCTCAAAAAGACAAAAAATAAAATAAAAAAATAAAAGAACAAGATGTTTTTTCCTACAAAGATGGTGGGTATATTGATAGCTGTGGTGCAGCCTGAACTGCATAGTGAGACTCTGACTCAAAACAAAATGAAAAGAAGAAAAAGTTATTCTACAGAATAATTTAATTCATTGGCTCCTGAGATAGAGAATTCTTAGACAATCTAGTAATGATAGAATTTGAAATTACAAATGCACATATTTTTTTCACCCAAGAATTTCACTTGCAAAAATTTACCTAGCAGATCCACTCCCACATGTGCAGAATGACGTACTGTACTTACAATGTGATTCAATACAGCATTGTCTCCAATAGTGAAAGGTTACAAATGACCTAAATATCAACAAGAGACTGGCTAAGTAATTTACAGTACAGCCATACAACTACTGTGCAATGAAAAGAAAAATAAAATGGTTCTCTACGTTCTGTTATGAAATGATCTTTAAAAATATTTGCAAGTGGTCAAAAGCCAGTGAATCACAAGTGCCATGTGTGACTCTTGCTTGAACTCTTATTTAGGCAAGGCAGTATGAATGAGAGAGAATTGGCCAAGACCTGAATGTTGACTGGATAGTTTATAGTATCTGTGATAGTGTCATGCTTGTTTTTCTAATGTCATTTTCCATTAGACATGTATATTCAAGAATTTATAGGGCCGGTGAGATAGCTCAGCGGTCTAAAGTGCCAGCTTAGGTAACTGCAGGGACCATGAGCTGGCCATAACATAAATAAATAAAATTTAAAAAAACAAAAAGCTGTACAAAAAATAACTTATTGATGGAATTATATGTTATCTGGGGTTTACTTTGGAATAATCAAGGGTAGAGGGACAGAGTGGGACAGGGATAGATATAACCAGATTGGCCCTGCATGGATAATTGGAGAAGAAGATTGATGATTATATGGGGTTCACACTATTTTCTGTACTTCTGTGTATATATGAACATGTTCTGTAGTAAGTTTTTAAAAAGCCAGGTGCAGAATAGCATACTTAATATGCTACTGCATAAGCTAAGAAGAGCATATTCTCATCAAAGGTTGGGGAATATGCAAAGAATGAACATCCTCCTAGAGTTTTCAGGCCATTTGAAATAGAGTACATTTTTTAAAATAATCAAAGGGACCGAGAATGTAGCACATGCCTAGCATGTGCTCTGGGGTCCAATCCCTGGCACTAAAAATAAGTAAGAACAATTACAGAATAGTGCAAAAATCATGGGAATACAAAAAAGGGTTTGAATGATCTTTAAAGGGAAAATGGGGATAGTGGAGTATCTCAAGAGGAGATGCCTGTGCTATAGCCAGAAGGGTGACCAGGGGCTTCCGAGATGTGGGCATGAGGCATGCAGATGTGGGTGTGAGTGACAAGGCAAGCTTTCTGTATTGGCAGAAGGAGATATGATACAGATAGATATAGCCTAAGAAGCAAGCCTGTCACGCTTGGATAAGTTATTCACCCTCTACCTTTGTTAATCAATGTTCCATCCATAGAACGAAAACAACGATATTACTAGCTGCCTCTTGGGAGCATTGTGGGATTAAATGAAATCATATGGAAGATAATGGATTAAATAATATGTTCATTGAAATAATGTTAAATTCTGCACAGAGAGCACCCTGGTGAATACCAGCTGACGTTAATGGCAAGACCAGGGTTCAGCCTGTGAGTGTTTGACTTCATAGCCCATGTTCTTTCTACTCTAAAAGTGAATCATCCAATTTAGTCAAGGAAAGACTAGCCATCAAGGAGACAGTGTCACTGGGCTCTCTCTAAAGGTCGGGAGCTATGGCCTCAGGGGTCTTTATCTTGTCCACAGTCTTTTCTGCCAGCAAGCACACACAAATGCTCCTCCTCAGCTCATTTTTTGTTTTCGTTTATGTATTTGGTCCAGGGTCTCACTACACAGCTCAGACTCATAGTGATCCTCCTGTTTTCAGCTTCCCCAGCACTGGGATTATAGGTGTGCACCACCAGGCCTAGACTTGGTCCCCGCTCAGCAGGCTCTGGGAGTGGGGCCGTTGCAGCATGTGGGACCTGGATTGAAGGCTGGTTCCTGCACTCACCAAAGCAGGCACTTAGTCTGCTGAGCTATCGCCCTGGCCTTGCTCCCATATTTTTTAGGCCTTATCTTCCTCATGAAGAATCTATGGAGGTCAAAGGGTCAAAAGATGTGGTCTCATCTGTGTGACTAAGTCTTCCTCTGAGAGAAGCAATTCTTCTCAGAGCTACTCCCAGGCATCTGAATCTAGTAGCTAAGACCTTAAGAAGTCAGGAAATTTGAGACTCAGGACCTGGGGAAAGGAATTTTAGACACTCCTAACAAGGCATATAACCTAAACAAACACCGTAACCTCACTGGGCCTTAGTTTCCTTATCTGTGAAAAGGAAACGAAAATACCTGCTTTAACTACCTCTCATGATTGATGTGAATAGCTCAGTGAAAAGAGATGTGAAATTCCACCATCTAACCGAGACTCTAGGCTAGACTTCTAGGACCTTCTCCAATCCACTTTAACTAGGCATACTCTTTTTTTTTTTTTTTTTTTTGCAGTACCAGGAATTGAACTCAGGACCCTGCGCTAGCCAGGCAAGCACTTATTCTACTGAGCTATCTCCCCAGGCCTAGGCATACTCTTTTAATGCCACCAATGCATAAGTTTAAAAAATGTGATCAAAGGGAAATTACAGTTAGCAGGCCACAGCCATCACCCTGAAATTCCCTGAGCTGTTCCCCTGTCCTCTAGATGACAATACACGCAGGAGGATAGGGAGGGCCCTACACCCCATAAATACATGTAGGCAATAGCTGTGTGTTTCAAATGTTTGTCTCTGGCCAAAGCTGCAGCTGCCTTTAAAGTGGCTAAATGAAGTAAAGGAAAAGCAGAAAAATGCAAATGAGGTTCTTATTTTAGGCAAATCAACCTCAGCAATGTTTATATCTGATCAAGTTTATCTTTAGGACAATCATTAAGATAATGAATTAATGTGGAAGTTATTTTTACCCTGTCTGCTCTCACTCCTTGAGACTCTTCACGCCTTACCTTGACTCTGCCTGACAGCCCTTCTCACTTTGGGGACAGAAACCCTAACATCAGTTAAAGAGGCCCATGGCTCTCCCAGGGGCCAGCTCACCACAAGGACATCTGGCACCACAGTGCTCCACTTCTCCTCATGTGATGAGCCAACCGCAGCCACTTTTAGACTCCAGGGGTTTTCCTCCGGAAGCCCCAGACAAGGATAAGGAAGGCATGTGTGACTTTCTTTCCAAGGAGGTTTATAGGGGACAGTGTAGCAAAGTGATCTAGAGAAGAAGCTTTGCCCTCAAGTCCCAGCGGTCTCACTCTGCATGACCCTAACTTCCAGGTTCCTCAGTTTCCTCACTTATAAAATGGGGTAATGATGACATCTGCTTCACAAGGTTGCTGTGCCATCTAAATGAGAATTGTACACACAACACAATGAAGTATCAGACATGGGGTAAAGCTTCAGAGCTACTGAATACTTAATATATACCCAGCACAGTGTTTTATATGCAATAGTTAATTTAATCAGCAACAACCAACAACAGGTGTTGCTGGGTGTGGTGGCTCAGGCCTGTAATCC
Organism: Capromys pilorides; assembly: GCA_004027915.1. NCBI lineage: Eukaryota > Metazoa > Chordata > Mammalia > Rodentia > Capromyidae > Capromys > Capromys pilorides. Next base: position 13,389 of record PVKN010025938.1, read on the forward strand.
CAGCACTTGGGAGGCTGAGGCAGGAGGATCAATGTAAATTCAAGATGAGCCTGGGCACAAAAGTGAGTTCAAGGCAAGCCTGAATTGCATAGTGAGACTTTGTCTCAAAAAGGCAAAACAAAACAAAACAAAAAAACGGGTGTTATTAGACTTTCTTTTTCTTTTTCTTTTTTTTTTTTTTAAGATGCAGGTGGGAATGAGTAACAAAGTCTGCTAGGCTGAGTAACAAAGCCAAGTGGCAGAGCCAGTCTTTGGACCCAAGCTCTGGAGCACACCCTCGCTTCTACTCTTCAGCTATTACCAGCTCACTCTCTGAATTGCAAAGATGGAGAAGGGGCTCCTTGCCTGGCCTAGAAACTGGACTTGTACTGAGCCCTCCTAGAATTCTGTAACGGGACACTAGTCCAGGAAGAGGTGAAAGGACCATTCAGCATCATCCCAACACAGTATGAAAAGAGAGAGGCAGATGCCAGGCAGTCACGTGGGAGCTGGCACCTGACCTAGAAGGGCCATTGCCCTAGTGGAGTCCCTGGCACCCTTCTCCCCAAGCCTGAAACCCTCTGCTATGGTTCTTTCTCCCCT
>PVKN010025939.1:0-13968 GCA_004027915.1 Capromys pilorides
GTGCAAGGTCCCAGTATTGCAATGTTGCAACATTCGATCTCTGGTACTGCAAAAAAAAAGAGAAAGAAAAGAAAAGAAAAGCTTAGGAAAATCCCCCCGAGACACACTGTCAAGCAGAGTGTGAAAGCGCGGTCCTGGGTGTGACGCAGCACATGGCTACCTGGGGGAGGGAAGGAGCCGGTGCAGGACAGGAGTGGCCCTAGGCTATGTGGGCCCAGAGCTGGGACACTCTGGGGCTGGCAGTCGGGCCCCCGAGTGGAGGTGACAAGAGCGGGTGCCACATGCAGGGGCTGAGCATATTTGAATGTGGTCTGGGCTCGACCTGCACTCCCAACCAAGGTGAAAATAAAGAAAAGAAAGAGGACAGGCCAAACCTTTATTCTCTATCTTTGGGCACTTATAGGGCTACTTAGTTTTTTGTTTTGTTTTGTTTTTCAGAATCGGGGATTGAACTCAGGTCCTTGGGCTTGCCAGACAAGCACTTATTCTACTGAGCTATCTCCCTAGCCCCCTGGTTTCTTAGTTAACATGTTTTAAGCTTTTATTTTGTTTTCTTGGGTGTGCCGTGGATCCAATAGCTGGAACCTAGGTCTTGCTGTTGTTGTGAAAGATAAAGCTTCACTCTTCTTCCCCGAGCTAGCTGTGAACTCTTGCTCCCAAGCGATCCTTCTACCTCAGTCTCCCCACGTGGTTGGGACTGCAGGTGTGCAACGCAGCCCCTGGCTCACCTGCTGAGAATGTAAGGGCCTGACAGGAGCCAGGCACTGTTCAGGGCTTCGTAATCAGAAAATGAAAGAAAGGTAGATGCAGCTTCGGTAGAGAAGGCTTCCATGAGAATGCCAAAAGAACCATTTTCCATATATGCACAGAAACAAGTGTGCAAACGCCTGTACACTGTTTTAAAGTATTGCATTCCTGGTGACATTTTCATCCATGTATATAACTTATATCAGTCATCACCACCCCTTTATTCTCCTCCTTGGCTGTCCCCTCCCCAGGCCCCTTTGCATGTCCAGCAATCGTCCCCAACAGCACTTTTGATGAAGGCAAAGTCAACAACCACCTCGTGACCCACAAGACGTGAGAAGGGTCCTTTGTCCTTGCACTGGTGGTGGCTGGTTGCTCTCTCTGATGAGAACCTTTTGGGGTTTTAATGTGTTTATGTTCCCACTAATGTTGGAGCGTGGAGATTTGGGGCAAACTTAGGTGCATTCACAGAAACTAAATGAGGAGTGGCTTCCCCCATGGACACTGAGAACTTCTAAAGCTGCAAATAACTTCGTGGGAGCCATACCAGTAAGCTGCAGGGAACACCTCCTGTAGGTCCTAGATTTGGTCTTTATTTATTTATTTTTTTCTAAAAAATAAAGCAACTAGATAGCATCCATTTGGGCAGCGACAGAAGCTTTAATTAATTTGGTTGCTGAACTGATTATCTTTCGGGGTGCAGGAGGAGGACAAGGCAAACATTTCTCCCTGCATGATTTTCCCAGCCGCCAGGAGCAAGCAGAAGGGCTGTGGGGAGGACCCAGGGCTGTCTGTGAGCTGCAGGTAACTCGGGACTGTGGGCTGCGGAGTGGGGTGTTTGTCCACCGCTCACACCTCTTCACTCTACGCAGCAGCTGTTTTGAGGGCAGTAGCTGCTGTCCGATGTCCTCGCTTAATAGCTGATTTTCCTTTACTTCCTCGTGTCCACTTGGACGGCAAAGTATCTGTTCTGTGAATCTATCTCCTGTCTCCCCCAAACAGAAAGGACAGGCGCCTTCTGAGTAAATAAGGAACACGCTCTTTCCTTTCATACCTAAAAGCATGCACTGAAACCCTGATGCCACCGTGCACCTGAGGGCACGGTTACACGTGTGCCCGCTAGGCTCACGCCTGGCTTTCTGAGCCCAGGGAGAGCGGCACTGACTTAAACAGGCTTTTAGGGATGCAGAGGGATTTCGGCCCCAGGCAGGATGTCAGAGATTGGGATGCAGTAAACCTATTCAAATGTGAGCCTGCTCCGTTCAATTACTGATCCATAATAAAATTGGCTGCCAGGACAGGCGTGTTGACCACAGCAGTTCATACAGGCGGGCGAAACGGCGGGGCCTCGAGCGGACAGGCAAAAAATCTATGTAAACAAAGAGCAGCATTAGTTCTAGAATCTGAAGTGAGATCAGATTTCAATAGCTGTGCTGGGCACCTTCTTCCCGGAAGGGGCATTTTGATTCAACTCACCATGGATGTCACAGATAAGGTGCCGCCTGGGGAAAGGAGAGGGTGCATGAAAATGGGGGTTTATAGAAACACATGGTGATTCCTCGTCGCATGGGCTGGTACTTGGGGGAACCTGAGGCACCGCACTTTGGGGCTACATGCTCCAGCTCTGGCTGCGTAATCGCGTTCTTGCAAATCCTGCCTTCTCCACCGCCAGCACCGGAAGGACGTCTGAATGCAGTACCCTTCATCAATTGTGCCAAGAGAAATTTTGAGTCAAAACCCAGTTTCCAATGGAAGGAATAAAAAGTAAAAACTCTCATAAACGATGGTGCTGGAGAAAATGACAAAATGCTACCCTGTCACCCATCCCTGGGAAGCGTAGTGAAGTCCCCAGCTCCCCTCAGTCTCTGTCACCCTGGACCTGGCTCCGCTGTTCCCTACTGTACCTCAGAGAACTCATCTGTCCCGTGGTATCTGCTCCCTGCAGCCCTTTTCATTTTTCTCAGGTGTTACTTATTTGAAAGAAAAACAAAACCCACCAAGAACTAATCAAGGTCTCCCTATAAATCTACTGAGGATTTATTTTTGTTTTGATCTCTCCCCCTGGTTATTTAAGGCTGCTGTTGGGCCTCCTGGTTCCGGTTGCTCTCTGTCAGTAGCAAACAGAGACGTTTTATGAAAGCAATCATCGCTTTATGTAGCTGTAGAACCCACTGATCCCAGCGCTGCGGGGGCTTTGGCGTTTATTGGCACAGAGGCATTTGCTGTGGCGCTCGAGTGCTTTTCTCCCTCTTGCTCTTGCAGCAGAAGCTGTACCTTTACACCCAGGAGTGCGTGTGTTTCCTGGCCCATCCCTGCAGAAGTAGAAAAAGCAGGCAGTACAAGCCCTGTTTAGTTGCTGTATGACAAGACCATGTGCTGTTTACTTCAACAAAGCTGCGCCTGAGTCTTGCTGATTTTCTTTCTTATCATCTGGAAAATGATCGTATCAGCCGGGCCTGGTGGTGCATGCTTGCAGTCCCAGCTCTAGGGAAACTGAGGCAAGAGGATCTCTGTCAGTTCCTGGCTGGCCTGGACCGTATAGTAAGACTCTGTCTCAAAAAAGAAATGAAATCAGCAATAGTACTTGCAAGTAAAGTGTGGCTATCACCAGGTATGGCAGGGAATGGTACTGTTGCGTGATAGTGCGGCGCTGGCCTAGCTCAGCGTGCTCCAGGTCCTGAGTTCACAGTCAGTGCTGGTAATGAACAAACAGATGCAGTGACACCCGGGCCATGAGCTTATCAGCTGGAGTGGCCCCGAGTGAGGGCCGGTCCACCATAGCTCCTGTTGTCTGGGCTGGCCAGTCACCCTTCGGGGCCAGCAGAACCAGGCTGCAAGCCCTGGTCCTCGGGTCCCCTCCTGGGCCTGTGGCAAGCCGGCGCATGATTAGTGAGGGGAGCGGGGAGTTGGACTCTGGGTACCAAGTGTCCTTTGCACACCGACGTGATTGAGGCACCCTGGTGGGCGCTGGACGCGCTGTCCTTCAGCAAGGGCAGTGACCTGACCAGCGTGTGTCAAAGTGCTCTAAAGAATCGCAGGCACAGGGAAGTCATTTGCTCTGAAATTTCATGAGGAAAGTCTGGTTTTGATATTTGACCTCAAGGCAAATGTAGAGAAACAAACCCAGGGAAAGAGAAAATGGCGGCCGACCCAAGTGGGGGGTTTCACTCTCAACGTGGTGGGTATGGAGGCAGGAAGAGTAACTGAGTTACTCTCTCTGGAGGGGAAGAGGTGGGGAGGGAAGGAGGAGGGGGAGGGCAGCGAGCTCTCATAGGATGGAAGTTAGGATTTGTAATTCTCAGTGAGCGTAAAGCGAGCCTCTCCCACACCCCTGGCAAAGCACTGCGCTTCCTTTTAGCTTGTAGGCCTGGTTTTTCTACTGCTTAGCCCTGAGAATTTGGGGAAGTGCTTTGGATCCCAAGTGCCTATTTCCATGGATGCAGACTGGAAACGGCAGGTTTTATTTTAAGATGCCGCCATGCCTGCAGAACTGTCACGCACCGTGTGGATCAGGGCTGTCTGGCAGCACAGGCTTGGTGGCTTGGGCGTGGCTGGAGCGGCCATCGAAGTCAGAAGTGGAGAGGGGTGGGGTCGTGTGATGAATCCTTTTCTTTTGTGTGGTGCTGGGGGTTCCCCCGGGGCCTTCACTCTGAGCTGCCTTTGCGGCCCATTGGCTTATGGATTGGCTGCCTCATTGATTGGCTGCCTCATTGATCACCAGATGAAGACAGTGTCTTGCTGAACTGCTCAGCTGCTCAAGTTGGGTCTGAACGTGGGGTCCTCCTGCCTCAGCCTCGCCAGTGCGCTGGGGATGCAGACGTGCGCCACCACGGACCGTCAGTCTGTGGGAGGCTAGCATTCCTGGAGTTCTTCCCATTTTCCTAGAAGAGTAAGAACTGGGCTATTTTTGTTGAGGCCAATAGAAATGAGTGATGAGGAAGGGTGGGCATTTAGTTGGCACTTAAATCCTCAGGGACTGAGGTGGATTATGTAGTCTATCTCTGCCCGAGAAGCCTCTCTTCCACATCCCACCATGCACACACTGTCCATGGAGTCCAACAGACCCTTCTGTGTCTGGCTGCTTGAATACAGTCATTTCTGTGAGCTTCTAAAAATTCCCTCCGAGATGGCTAGGACTGCCACCAGGCACCTTTTATTTGAAGTTTTATTTTGTTACATTCTTTTTCTTAAGGACAACAGAGAGGAAAAGCAAGCTTACTTACATATAATTTTAAATGCCTTCTAAGTACTTTCTTTGGGGAAAATATGCCATTTAAACAAATAACATAATTATTATGGATTTTATTGACACCTCTGTTTGGTTTCTTATTTGATTTGACCTCTTTAGAGTATGTTTCTATTACTGAGGTGATCGATATTAGTTCTGCATAGTTCCCCTTCCTTCCCTCCCTCCCTCTCTTTTTTCTTCTTTCCTTTTTCTCTTTTTCTTTCTTCTGTTTTACTTTGTGGCAGAGTCTCACGATATAGCCCAGGCTGGCCTCAGAGCCACAGTGGTCTTCCTGCCTCAGCCTCCAAGTGCTGAGGTTACAGGCACAGGGCCACCATGCCTGCAGTGTCCCACTTTAAAGGTCCCAGGACTCCAGCAGCACGGAGACTAGGTTTGAAATTCTTCTTGTTCGGGATGAAGGAGAAGCAGCCACTGGGGATCCACAGTGGAGTGAGCTGCTGCCCCCCACAGAGAGGGCAGAGGGCAGAGGGCTGGGCTGGGCCTCACTGTCACACTGAGGCTCCCCTCCTGCCAAGCTTGCAGGTGCACACCTGTAACCTGAGAACCCAGGAGGCTGAGGCAGCAAGATGGCTGGAGATCCGAGGCCAGCCTGAGCAATGTAGGGAGATCCATCTCAAAGAAATGAAATGAAAAAAGAAGAAAAAAAAAGAGAGAGAGAAGAAATACTCCCCCCCCCCCATGATGGAGACGTGAGGTGCTGCGGGCTGGCTTCTGAGCATCCTGGTGTCTGCTGGGCCTCTCTGCAGCTGAGAGGGCCAGCATGAACGCCCGGCGAGTTTCTGCTCATGTCCGGGGTCACCTGGGCACCGCAGAGCTCCAGGGGTTGGGGAGGAGCCAGGTGCCTTCTTAACACCTTGCAGCCGAGAAGGGCTCAGGCGGCAGATGACCTCAGCTCAGCTGCCCCGGCCGGCCTCAGAGTTGTTTCTCCTGCCTCAGCCGCCCAAGTGGGTGAGGTGATAGGTAAACTCAAGGGGCCCGCTGGCGCTGTGTCTTCAGAGGCCAATCAATTGCAATCCTTTGGCTGCGAACACCTCAGAGCCGCCAGGACCCCTGGGTGCAGCAGGAGGTGCCCAAGATTCCCTGACTTGTGGATTCTTGGGGTGGATCTAGCTTTGAGAACTCTTCAGGTGGAGATAGTAGGGGGCAGCAGGGGCAGGTGGGAACAGCACCCTTCTTGCAAATTTAGGGAACCCTGAGTGCAAAGGCCCTAGAGGCCCTGTGTATTCTGAGCTATAGCACTGTGACTGTTAGGTCCTATCTCTGACCTCTTAGAGAGGGCTTTGTGAGTGTGTGCCTGTGTGCCTGTGTGTGTGTGTGTGTGTGTGTGTATGCAGGAGCACGTGCTCACACTCACGCACATGTATCCAAGAAAGCACAGATCATATATCGATTCATTTAGTCACCACGACAATTCTCCAGTCAGTCAAACCAAACCCCCAACAAAGAGAAAAATGATCCCCAAACTCTCCGGCCACAGCTTCAGCCCTAGCAGTGCCTCATGCGCCGTGCTGAGGGAGCCAGGGCCCTGGGCTTCCCCCTGTGAGCAGGAGTGACCAGGAGTGGCGAGCTTGTTTAATTACCCTTCTGCTACAGATTTCACATTTTAATAAAAAGGCCACTTAAACGAATGGCGCAGCGTTTTCTAGGTAGGCTCCCTTTGAAAAGAACTGAAAGCTAATCCAGTCATTTAGGAAAAACAGATCTGTTTGTGCTTGCTAACACGGCGAGCTTCGCAGTTTGCCTGACCAAAATCTCCTCTGCATAAAGCTCAGGAGAGGGCACTTCGAGGTGATTTCTGTCCCCTTCGCCAGTGGAATATCGTGATGCGGCCAAGTTGAAAACAGTAATTGCAGGGGGTAGGTTTAGGTTACTACTGCCTTCCAAAAGCAGAACAAAGAAAAGGAGAAAACCTTAATGGTATTCAAGGGAAATATTTCTGTGTTAGATGACAGCTAATAGAACTGCCTTGACCCCGATAGTATTTCTTGCACTCTGTTGTAATATCACCCTGAGAAGTTCCCTCATTAATGCAGGGCATTAAACAAAACTCCCAAGTTATAATATGAACCATAGCAAAGAGCATATTTTGTGAGCTTAGTCTTGACATTAAGCCACTTGGGAATGTATTTAAGGAACCACAAAAAGTGATTCCCTGGACAGACCACTGCCTTTCCAGATGGCGACTTCTTTTCACTTTGTTGATATGAAACAGGAAGAGTGTCTAAACATGAATAGCCGAGACTTGGAAGGTAAGACTGATGAGGTGTCCCTGGGAGCTTGACAAGAAGGGGCTCATCGACCATGCACTTGGGGCGGGTTTTTATTTTTTCCATCAAGCCTGACAGGGACCACCGGGGTAGGTACTTCCCACTTGAGGAGGAAGGTTTTTGTACTCCAGGGCTTACCCAGCATGGGAGGGAGGCAGGTTCGAGAGCAGGTGCCTGGATTCCACACCTGGCTTCTGAGGTTGCCTCACACGGCCTTGTTGTGTGAGCAGAGAGCAGCAGGAGCCATCAGCACGGACTCGGCTTAGAAGCCCCGTGGCCTGTGGATAGTCCAGGCCCAAGTGAGGTTTCATAAGCTGCCCCCACTCACTCTTCCTTCAAACTGGAGCTCAGCTCTGTCCCCCGAGCTCTGTCCTTCATGTCCAGAGCTAGTTGCCCTGTGTGAGAGGTGGTGTGTGTCTCGACACCTTGAGGGCTGGACGACAGTGTCCTCACTGTTGATGCCCGCTCTGAGATTCAGCAGATCCCAACCAAGCCGAGAATGAGTGTTCTGGGCAGTGCTGGGCTGCAGCCCTGGCCCTGGCGCGTGCTAGGCAGGCACTGTAGCACGAGCCGCACTGCAGCCAGCACTGGAGTGGCCGCGTGGCTGTGAACATCAGCATGGTCCAGTTGTTTGCTGCCTGCAAATCCTGCTGCCAGGGCCATGTCTCTGTCCAACAGGGTGTGGCATTTTGTTTAAATTTAAGCGGGACCAAGGGAAAATGTTTTCTTGTGGTGCAGTTTACCTCTTTGGGCGTTTCTAGGAGGCACCCTTGGGAACCACACTTCTGCTAAGAGGGGTGAGCCACACGTGGATTGGATTACCATCTGCATCCCTACAACCACCATGCACTGCTGGGGTATTCTGATCTTATCTGGTTTATAAATGGGTAAAATTGAGACTGGGTGTGGTGGCACGCGCCTGTAATCTCAGCTCTTGGGAGGCTATAAACAGGCAGATCACTATGAATCCATTCTCATAGTGTGACGCTGAACACCCTGTAGACCCTTCCCTAAAATATAAAATAATAATAATATTAATAGTAATAATAATAGTAATAATAAATGGGGAAAATTAAAATTTGAATGTTTCTGTAGCTTTGTGTCTAATTCATATGATCTTAGATTATCACTTCTGCTGGCCCCGGGATTCCTGAAACAATTTTATATTTATGTATCTATTTTTTTCCACTTTTGTTTTATTGCTTATATTTTTCAGCTCCATTAAAATTTTTTTTCAGTTTTTACTTTTTATTAGTACATGGTTGCATTAAGAAACGATTGTATTCCTTATGGAGAGTTAGTACCTGACCAGTTCTCCTGGGCATGGGCGTGAGGTGGCTGGAGTCCCCTCTGCGCTGCACACATGTAGCGCCGGCTCTTCTTTGGGTTAGATCAGCCCCTGTGTGGCACTGAGGCAGAGCCTGGAGTCATAAGAAGTGGGTCTGCACTCCCCCAGGGCAGAGTCGCACCCCTGTGGAATATCAGTTGCACGTTTCACTGTGCTCGTTTCTCATTTCCCTTTGTGAGCTTAAAATAAGAAGCCAGCACTTTCTACTATCAGACATTTTTGCTCCTTTTAAGTTGTACAAAAACCCAGTTGACTGAGCCTAAGGTGTGACTTGCTTGGGCATTTTGTGGGGCTGGTGACACTGCAGGGAGAAGGTGTCGAGGGGACAGGAGGACCCTATGGTGTCTTCCCACCAGGCTGCAGGCAGCAGATTTCTGTCCTTTGTCACCAAAGCACGTCTATCTATCCATGTGGCATCGATACTTGGGACGCTGTGCAGAAATTTGGTGTAAAGGAGGTGTGTGGTCCCAGCAGAGGAAGGCCTCTCCAGGGGGGCCTTGTGTGGTCCCCTGCTTGTCACCTTTCTGGTGAGCACAGGGAGAGGCTCCTCCGTGTGCAGTGCTCCTGAGATCTGGAGCTCGTCCTGAGTCCTCCTCTCCCCTCCCTCCCTCCCTCCCTCCCGCTCTCTCTCGCTTAGAAGGCTGAGGAGCCACAGAGCTGCTCCCCCAAGGCAAGCTGTCTGTGAAGGAACAAGCCAGCTGGCCTGGCCAAGGTTGATCAATGATGAGAGACAGGATGGGTTCCAGGTTCCCAGAGCCACTCAGGGAGAGTAGGTCAGTGGCTTCCCCACAGCTAGTTAGCTGGCAGCCGCCTGAGAGCGGGTGCTCGCCAAATTCCCGGGCCTGACGGCATGGCGGGGGCCCATCCTAGGGCTTTCTGGCACACCGGGCCGGACTGGATGGCAGATTGTGCTGTTTGCGTGCCAGCGTGGCTTCGTGGTGACCACAGCCTATCTCAGGGACTTGCCGCTTCTCCTTAGCATCCCCAGGTGGCAGGCAGTACAGGCTGGGTGCAGTGCGTGACTGGGGTTTGCAGGCTTCCGGCCGCACCTGTGTCCTTGCGCTTGCTAAAGCCAGGTCAGTGGCAGAGCTTTGCGCATGGGAAGCGTCACAGAGACCCCGAACGGGCCTGTCAGGATTTCTACTGCAGCATTTGAAAGTCTCCATTGGAAGATCCTCTGGGTTCTGAGATGACCACCTGCAATGCAGTGTGAGCGGGCCTAGGGCGAAAGACAGAAGGGAGAAGTTTTCAGCAAGCCCCTGTCTGCTCTAGAGACCAGACTTGAGATTGTAGTCCCTTCCCTATTTTTTCTGAAGTGTTACATTTGCATCTGCTAAGTCTTTTCTCCATAGCCACCGAGTCCTAATTTTCAATGCCTGGACCCCTGATGACCAGGCCGCTCGGGTGACTCAGGGAGGTGTGGGGACCTGAGGAACGAGAGTGCGGAGGCCCAGGTCACGTCCACCACCTGGCTCCGCTTTGCACATGCGTGCCTCAGATCTGGTTTCTGTTTCGCTTCCTGCCCTGGTGGCTCGCTGCGAGCTCCCAGCTGCCCTCAGGATGCCCAGCCTGCCCCACCTGCCTTGCCTGCCCCGCCCCGCCATCCTCAGCAGCAGAGGCCCTGGTCTCGAGGATGCCGGCTCTTCCCTAATGGCACCTCCCAGATCTGTCAGGTTAATATGCGTCACCGAGGCTGCTCCGACCTGTGCAACTTTGGGGCATGCCTAGCTTCCTGCCACACCTGTCCACCCCCGTTGGTTTTCACTCTTTCATTCCAACAGTTTCTTCCAAAAGCAGAGTCATTCCCCCTCGCCTGGGTTGCCACTGGGTGATTCCACATGTTACGAGCTCCGTGGTCTTTCTCTCCTGACCCATGGCCCATGGCCACCCCTCTGTTCCTAAAGACATTTATCTCCAGCCCTATTAAGCCTCAGGGGCCCCAACATTATCATGATCATTAGTATATTTGAGACCAATTAAATGGCGGTGACCTTGACCTCAGCCAGTCTCAGGTTATTAACCCTCCATGCATAATTTGGAACTATTCAGGAGGAAACTGGCTTCTTGCCTCATGGTTTGATCTGTGTAGCTGTTTCCATCCTCTGCCCCATGGACGCACTCCACTTTCCACGTGGCCTAGAGGCAGGGTGAGGTCACCTCTGCCGGGAGTTGTTGTCCATCTTCCTGGCAGACCAAGTAGCATGCAGGAGTAAGTGCATCTCCTTTATTCACCCACCGTTCACCCACCCATTCAACAGGTGGCTGGCTTCGTTCCACTAACTTTATTAAGCCCTAGAGATTAAGAGCTTCATAAGGTGATGCTGGGCATGGTGGCACATGTCTTTGGTTCTAGGTAGCTAGGAGGCTGAGGAAGGATGACTTCAATTCCTGAGTTGTAGATCAGCCTGGGCAACAGGGTGATGCCCCCTTTGAAAGAAAGAGAATGAAGAATGAGAAAGAAAGAAAGGCACAGAGGCAGCTATGAAGGGTGAGTCCCCCGCTGGCAGAGTTGACAGTCTTACATAAACCCAACGACCGAACTTTACACGGGTCTCACCCTCTCTCAGGTTCAGCACTTAGATCCCCCTTATTCTGGCTGAGCCTGGCCTTCATGTTTTCCTGAGTGGGAAACAGAGACACAGGCAAAGGGCAAGGGCTTTGGGGACCCAGGGGGTCTGTGACTATAGATTGAGCCCCTAAAATGTGCCTAAAACAAGCGGACAATTCAGCTTTTAGGTTTTTTTTTTTTTATTTTTGATGAAATTGCATGGCTCCCCAGGGTGTCAGGCACCCGCTGGGCCCTGCTGGGCTGTGGGGCAGGCCTCGTTGCTTGCGCCAGGGGTGTCTGTCTCCAGCATTTGTCACCTCAGCCTTTTGGCCGTGTCTGTGAACTGGATGTGATCACATCCATGTGTAAATTTTACACATGTTACCATACAAGCCGCTCTACCCTGAATACCCTCCTTGCTTTGGAAACTCATCCCGCCATGCTCAGCAGCTTCCGAAGCAGTTCTAGAGTTCACTTTCATGGCTGTTTCTGGAAGACGCAATCAAACCCTTGGCCAGAATGGGCAGACCACATATTTGAGGCAACAGGGAGGATTTTATTTTTAAAAAGTCCTTTATTTATGTATTTGGTATAGCATCTTGCTGTGCAGCTCTGACTCATAGTGGTCCTCCTGTCTCAGCCTCCCCAACGTTGAGATTACAGGTGTGCACCGCCACGCCCAGTCTCTGTGGCCAGCCTGGCAGGACATGCAGTGCTGGGGATGCAACCTGGGTCCTTGCGTGTGCTAGGCAGGCACTTAGACAGCCGAGCTATCTCCCCAACCAACAGGGAGGATTTTGAGGAGGATTAACTTTTACTATAATGATTTTTAAAATTTAAACATTAACAGTGTAACAGCCCACTGAATTATGCAGTGCAAGGGAGTATGCTGAGTTATTAATACTATAATCATATTTTGATCACATCATGTACATACATTACAGGATTTTTTTTTGATACCTAAATGGGATAATGCATGTAATATTCTTGATATATTACCTATTACAAAACAGCACTCAAATACCAGGTAATGTTGGTTTTTAGGGTTCTGTTCTTACTATGACTTGTGGAATAAATATAAGCTACTTGAAAATGAGCTGTATTTATTTATTTATTTATTTTTGTCTTTTTGAGACAGGGTCTCGCTATGCAGCTCAGGCTGGCCTTGAGCTCACTTCTGTAGCCCAGGCTGGTCTCAAACTCACATCATTCCTCCTGCCTCAGCTTCCCAAGAGCTGGGATTATAGGTGTGCACCACCACGCTCAGCAAGCTGTGCTTGTGTCCTTCACGCTGTCTATACAGTGATGGTCACATAGTAGATGTTCAGTGAAATGTCACCGATTCCTTTTTCTCTTTTCCTTTTTATGAAGACCACTTTAGGATGCTTTCAAGTTACATTTTTTATAATGGCACAGGAATAGCTTTAGTAACTGCTGGAGTTAAGAAAGTGATTACATCTAAATTAGAAACACATTTTCCATATGCCTGACCATGGAAGAAATATATTTTGGAAGTCAGGTTTTATTTAATTCACACTGACTGCTCTAATAATGTAGCAATTGTTGTTAAAGAAAAAAAAAAAAAAGAAAGAAAGAAAGGGCTGAGGAGATAGCTCAGTGGTCTAAGTGCCTGCCTAGGCAAGTGCAAGGACCTGGGTTCAATCTCTGCTATCACATGCCATGAGAGCTCCAGAACCCAAGGTATACTGTGACAGTCTCCAAGACCGGGTAGTAATCACAGTGCTAGGGAGGCTGACACAGGAGGATCACTACAAGTCTTAGTTACTCATTGAGAACCTGTACCAAATAATAAATAAATAAATAAATAAATAAATAAATAAATAAGATTTTTTTAAAAAGGAAAAAGAAACCCTGTGAGGTGACATTGTTATTCTTCTAATTTCCCTGAGACATTTGATGATGTCATGAGTATAAATGAGAAAACCTGGACCCATCTCCAATCACAGTACTCATAATTTTCCCAAGAGCAGACTTGGAGTAAATATTCCAGCGCGGCATCTGTGGCCCTGAAGCCCATGCATGTGCCACGCTGCTGTCTCTTGTGGCATCTTCTGCTTCTCCTCTTATTAATCTGCCCATTGTCAATGATAAGGGTTTGCCACCTGCAGGCTGCTGCCCCCAGCCCTGGTGGTCTTGACTCCCAGGAATGGCTTTGGTGGCAGGCCTGTCACCAGTTCCACAACCGTTCCTTGTATAGACACTAAAACACGCTCCGTCTGACAGACACATGTTCCGATTTCCCCCAAGCCTGCCCGTCATAGAACCTGCTCCTTGTGTCTTGCGGTCTCCGCAAGTGTATTTCCTCTTTCTCAGCAGCAGTTTGCTGAGGTGGGAGCTCCTTGCACTCCTGAGGGGCAGCCCTTCCTTGTTGACAATCACCCTTTACGGTTTCGGGGGAGAGACTCTTCCAGGCCTGCCGTCTGGCCCTCAGAGGCCATCGGAGTCATTATCTGATGCGTTTGTTTTTGGTGCGTAGCCTCCCTTTCCTGCTTTGCAGGCAGTCAACAGGTCCACATTTGCAGTCTGTGGACAGACAGATTTTTCAACAGTTCTGTGTGTCTCTGTGGGTCTCCTGCAGAAGTCATTCCGTAGGAACTAGAAGGGACAATGCAGAGAAATAACACTTCCCCAATGGAGACCAAGTAAAAGGAATAGAAATTCAATTCCAACTTTGTGTGCCTAAGAAATGGCAGAGAATCTCCCAGTTAGCTCACAAATCTTTAACTATTTGGTTATGTGCTCCAGCAGACAAAAATCTATCAGAAGTTTTGTTAAGGTAGGAAAGAAC
>PVKN010025940.1:0-13967 GCA_004027915.1 Capromys pilorides
AACGAAAAACAACCCCCCCCAAAAGAAACCCAGTTCCTCCCAAAACACAAATGAAAGAACAAGAGGGGAAAAATAGAATAAAAAAAAAAAGCTCTATGCCTTTGAGTGTGTTAATATACCAGAATCTATAGTCTTGGAGTCTAGCAAATCACAATTTTCCCTGTCTAGGCTTACAGAAGGCACTGCCTTGCGCCCTTCCTGGCCTGAGCTTAAAGTCCTCAAGGAGTCTTCGTGTAGCCCACACTCTCCCTGTAGCTGTCTCTCAACCAGTCATTGTAGGGGGTAAGATCAGACATCCTGACATACAGTTATTGGTGTTATTCTGTTGCTCACTCTTAACCCCTTCCCAAAATGGAGCCTGATCAGACACTCTCTGGCAAAAGGTCAGGTGGTGCTCTGGATTTCTTCTCCAGCTCTAACCTGCCCTGAAGGAGGCACTGCTGGAGTAAAGCCCTATGGTGATTTTCTAGTTTACCATACCCATGAGTTTTTCTTGGTGGAACTGCCAACTCCCCAGGGCTTAACTTCTCCTTTGGGGTATTGGCCTCATCCAAGATCAGTTTAGAAAGTTGGTTGGCATCTCTGCTGCCTGGTGTCAAGGGGAGACAAAACACAGAGTGGACTTGAAGCTGGCGGTGGCCATACCCTGGGATGCAGAATCCATGGGTGGAGAGTTGGCTGCCACACAGAGGCAGGTTTTGGGGTGGAGGTGGGTTCCTCCGATAAATTTTTGGTTTATATTTAAATTGAATTGATGGGAGTTAGTGGTGGTTGTGGTGTGTTCTGAAGGGGGAGTTGTCATAGATCACTCCTAGGGCTTCTGATTCTGGCAACCAGTGAGGTTGAAGTGCCATGTACTGAGATGAAGAATACAAAATAAGTTGACTTTGGTGGGAAAAAAGTAAGAGTTCAGCTTCTAATTTTTACTTGTTAGAGAGTGAAATCGAAGTAAAAATGTCAAGTATGTGGTTGGATGTGTAGGTCTAGATCTCAGAAAAGAGATCTTGGCTAGAGGTAGGGGTTCGTGAATCGGCACCATAGATATTATTTAATGACATAGGCATGGTAGACATCAAGGAGAGAGGAGAGGAAACAACCTCCAAGAAGCCTCCAGATTCAGAGGTCAGACAGAGGAGCAGAAACTCAGCTGAGAATTTGAAAATGTCAGAGAGGCAGAAGGAAAACCAAGAGAAACTGGTAGCAATATTTAGAAGAGAAGAAGACATCTGAAGAAGGGAGAAATAAATGATAACCCCCTCAAGATACTCCAAAAGGATTTTCTAAATTCAATGTTACACTTGGTTTGAAACAGAAATAAAAGTACATCTGAACATTGGCAGGAAAGTTTGGTCAGTCAGGTATGTGTCACCGGCATGCAAGGGATAAGGAAGGAAAACATGACACAAGGAACTGGCTTCTCCAGTGCCATTCCTCTTCAGCCATCTTTGGATTACAATGTCATGATAATGCATTACTTGAAAAATTGTTGCAAAGCCAAAACCATCAGAAAATCCCTCAAAGACAGTCATTTATTCTATTTTTTTCTAGCTGGGATGTTCTGGATCAAGGATATCAGGTGAAGAACAGCAGGAATGGTTGACACAATTTTCAGAAAATAAATATGGTCTTGTTTACATCAACAGAATTGTATGTATTTACTATAGCATACCTAAAAATGTTTATACGTTGTGGCATGACTGAATCTAGCTGATTAGCATATGCATCATCTCATACAGTTATTCATGTCTGTGGTGAGAATACTTTATTTCTACTCCTTAGCAGTTCTGAAGAGTAAAATACAGTCATGTGCTACATGATACCATTCTAGTTCACAGTGGACCCCATATAGATGGTGGCCCTGTAACAGTATACGGCTGGTGATGTCATAGACATCTTCATTTGTGTAAATGATGTTTGCACTATTGCAAAGGTGTCTGATGTGGTGCTTCTCAGGATGTATCCCCGTCTTTAAGTAGGCATGACTGTATATCAACTACAGTTAAGGCAAGCAGTAGATCTCTTGAACTTTTGATGTTTTTAGATGAGCATTTCCCTGACTCATCCCAACCACATCTTCCTGTCCACTTCTATTCCATCAGCTTTCTTAGCTTTTTCACATAGGAGTGAGATCTGTGGTGTCTTTTCCCAAACCTGATTTCTTTCACTTATATCTTCACAGGTTCACCCACAGCATTACAAATAACAAGATTTGCTTCATTTTAGTGGCTGAATACTATTCCATTGTACAAATAAAATCTGCAAGAGGATGTATGTACACTTCAGGAAAAGAAAAAGTAGTATGGCATTTGTTTTTGACTGATAGTGTTACCCTTTTATGTGGGACCCTAGAGGGATGTCATATATCACAGAAAACCCACTACACTGTTGGCCCTTAGAAAAGAAATTGAAATGAACGTTCAGCAATGTCAATGACTAAGGTTACCCAAGAAACAGTTCATCATACTAATAAATGTCTGAAAGCTAATGGCCACCACTTTGAGCACCTCTTGTAATTGTAGAGGCCAAAGGTAACTTGTATTAATCTCTTGATGTTTAATAAATTTACTATTAAATACTTATAGAGTTTTTTTCCTGAAGTGTGTAAACATTTGTTGGCAGGCTCTGTGCACAATTCATCCATCTAATGCTTCAGTTGTTTCTATGTCTTGGCTGTCACGAACAATGCTACACTAAACATAAGAGTGGAAATATCTCTTCTTCAATATACTGATTTCATTTCTTTTGGATATATATTCAGAAGTGAAGTTGTTAAATTAAATGGTGGTTCTATATTTAATTTTTTGGTGGAAACTGCCGACTGTTCAGAAAGTCCATTCTAAATTCATGTTATCTGGCTCACTATATTATACAAAATCCTCAGATAAGAGCTCATGCTTTTAACTGTAGAACTGAACATGAACTAAAAACTGAATAGCAATTGCTGTAGTGTCTCCACTCTCCTTATCTGCTACCAGTTTAACACACTTACGAAAATGAGGTCATAAGGTGTTAGCGCCATTTTTTTTGCATGCAATTTTTCCAGATCATCATTATGAGCAAAGATGACATCTTTACATGTTTGAAGTTGTACAGGAATGAGAGAAAATATTAGGTTAAACTGCAAAAAATTGCCATTTCTTTGTTTAAAAGATCACAAGCAGGTCATTCTGTACTCACATTACATCCCAGAAATGTCTCTTTATTGTTGTCCAGATAATCTTTCTTGGTTACTGTGAGCTATGGTAAATTAACTTGCTCAAAATTTCATTTTATTTTCCAGGACTAGGATAGTATTTTAAAATTTCATCTTTTTAGAGACTGATAAATGGCTCCAGACAGCTTGAAGGAAGGCATTTAATACTTAACCTAGAACACAGTGAGACATTCTCAAATTTTACCACGCTTCTAAGTCATTTTTTTATACCTAAGATTTCAATGGATGGCACTTCATAAAAGTTCATCATATGCTGAGAGTTATTCTCCAGTATGTTCCAAGGACTGGAAGAAGCAGCTCAGAAAGAGTCTCTTGTCTGTCTTGAAGCATACTAGCTATGCTTTTATTACCCTTCTCAGACCGGAGGATCTTTAGCTACTTTATGAAGAATTTCATAAGAGAGCTTATTTCCTGTGCTAAATGGCATTCTACTAGAAGGTCTTGTATTCTTGGGTGGAACCAGCTGTCACATAGCTAAATTTATTTCTAAACTTAACTGAAGCTAAGATTGTTTTTTTACGGTTGAAAGATTAGTTGACAGGTTAGTAATTTTTTTATCATGAGTAGAATCAAAATTAATTGGATTAGATGTATGTTTTGGGGTATGCATGTCTTACCTATGAAAGGAAGGGTTCAGTTTTGTTATTCCTATAAATAAGTAAGTAGTTTTGCAATTCACAGACTTGGAGTTATTTTTACTTGTGTGCACATGTTTTAAATTTGAAAGACTGTCATGGGGAAATAAATTGAAATTGAACTGGGCAAGGATCTATTAGTTCCTCACTCCTATTATAGGCAAAACATTTGAAAAAAACATTGATTTAGAATCTTTGGACTGCCCTAAAATCCAAGGGCTCTAAAATGATGTATGGAGTTGTATTTTCTTAAAGTGATATACTTAGAATCTTTTGGAAGAAAAAGACATAATAGAACAAAATAAAGAAAATCGAACTATAGCTTTATTACCAAGAAATAAATCCTGGGGCTGGGGAGATAACTTGGTGGTCCAAGGGCCTTCCTGGCAAGCACAAAGATCCAGGTTTGAACCCTGGTACTGCTTGCTGCGCCGACCCTAGGAACTCTAAGTGTGTTTTTCCAATCCTGAAACCAGGTGTGGCGGCACACACCTGTAATCCCAGCTCTGGGCAGGCTGAGCCAGGAGGATCATTATGAGTCCAACCTATGTAGTGAGACCCTATATTCAAAACAGAAATCAAAATAAAAAAGAAAATTGTATTTTTTCTGTACTCCAGGAAACAGAGCTATTTAAAATTTTTTGTTAAAGGTATAACATAAAGATTTAGAAAGACTTCTGGGTCTGTTATAAATGATTAAGAGGAAATTAAGTTTTAAAGAACAGAGGTAAGCTGTTCTTTACAGAAAGCTGGAAGAGAATAGGATGGATGAGGAGCATGATCAATGGGCTAGTGGTAGAAAAAATAAAAAGGAATAATAGAGGAGTAGCTGCTAAAGTGGGAACTGATTGAAGAAAGTTTGTTCAAAAAAGAGAAGGTTCAGTTTCTAGGAAATGCCAGAAGAGTGGAGCCTAACAAAAGGACTATGTGTTAATTTACTAAAACGTGTGTTGGAACTCAGCCCCTGTCCAGTGATAACCAGCCGATACTGACCTCTCATATCCCACAGCAAGAACCTAGTCTCTGCTCTTTCCAGTGGGAAAAGAGAGAAGCTGGTGTGTCACCCACTGCCTGACTGACAGAGATGTTCTTGCCTGTGCTGTAGGACTTTCCTTGGTCACTGTTTATGCTTCATATGGAACTCTCCAAGAATGGCACGACACCCTCCCTGTCCCTCCTCCTACCCCTCTCTTTCTTCTTCTCCCTCTCCCACTCTTTCTCTTGCCCACTCCCCATGTCCCCAGTGTTCAGGTTCAAGGACAGGGTCTTTCATGTGTTAGGGAAGTGTTCTACACTGAGCACTCTGGGAATCTCTTTGGTTTCTCCTAGAAGTAAATCCTGAAACAGAGATTTAAAGTGCAATTAACATATTTGGTGATAACCCTAAGATACCCAGGTAGGAAGGTAAGAAAGTAGAGCAGGGAGAGATAACAACCCATAGCAGGCTCATGTTCAAGCAAATTTCCATGCATAGCTGCAACTCACGGCAGATCTTCAGTATCCTCCCAAGGCGAAAGAAGCTATCATACTAAAACCCCAGTTCCTTTTTGTCATTAGTTAAGTGTTGCTCCTAGGAGTCCTTAATTCCTTGGCACTCCTGACTTTCCATGTGTGGGGACAGAGGCTCTGGCCACCAGAGGAAGCCATCAGACAGCTGGACATCAACTTTGTGACTATAATGATAAACTTGAGGGTACATGGGTGAGGGCCTGGCGTGTGGTACAGTCTGACCCTGGCAGCACTGAGATCCTCTCAGGATGCTCATTCCATACTTAGCATGGATAACAAAAGCAGGAGGAAGTTCAAGAGTAGACTTACTCTGCCTCTTCAGTGTTTCCTCTGACTTAGGAACTAGTTTAGCTGACCCTGAATTTACAGGAGCATGAAACACAATCTTTTCAAATAGTTTACTGGGTTTAATACTGAAAGGGGTCACTCATACTTTCACCCATGGGTTCCTAGCCTCACTTCAGTTCTAAGTCCTGAGACTCAGTAATAGATAACAGACATCAATTCAAAATATATACTACAGTCTAACCTTACAGAATGTCACCCCAAGCTGTCATCTCAGCTCTGACTAGGTATCTTGTGACAACACACTCACTGTCACACATCTGTCATCATGAAGTACCTACACTAGCGATGGGTGAACGTTGTAGAGCTTTCATTGGTACAAACAGCCTGCAGTGTCATGCACACAGGTTCGCCATCACTGATCAGTGTGCCACAGAAATTTCTGTTTCGAAAAATCAGATACTCCTGGATTGTGGCATTAGCTAAAGCTCTCTAAGCAGGGAAGGAAAATTCATCCTTATATAGGTATCAGCCTCAGAAAAGATAAATTGCTGCTCCTTCTAAAATGGAAGAAATCTAAAGTAATCATAGAACTGTCATCAGTCAGCTGGTTAGTCTCTTCCAAAGATGGGATTGTGATGTACAGAAGTTTTGTTATTGGTTTCTCTTGTAGGAAAGTTGAACACTTGGCAGAGGTAGGAGTCGGGTCAGTTATGAGACGGAGCCAGTGCTTTTGATCTGTCTAGAGACTTCAGCACTGCCAGGTGGTTATTTCATTCAGTGCCCATTACATAAATCTTGGGATGTCTTTTCTTTTTGCAGGGCTGGGGTAACTAGAGATTGAGCAAGGGCATTTGCATTAAGCTAAATCCCCAGTCCATCATTTTATTTTATTTTTAAAATTTGAGACAGGGTGCTCCTAAATGGCTATGTTGTCCACTTCGGACTAAGATTTGTGATCCCCTGCCTTAGTGTCCCCAAATGCTGAGGTAACAGCATGTGCCACTACATCTAGCTCTTGGAGACGCTTTGATGATAAAATCTAGCTGAGTTCCACTGAATTAATTATTTTGTCTGGCTGGTTGTTTCAATCCTCTTTAATGGTAAACATGTTCCTATGAGTTTTTTTTTTTAAAACTAGGTCTGCCATGCTGTTGCCCACTCTCATAGAGTTGCCTTCATCCTCCTTCTCAGAGCTCTACACTTTCAGTTTTAGGTTTTCCAGTCTTGCTTTCCCTTGGGTAACCCACTGGCCAATGCCCCGGGACACCAAGCTTATCTTACCATAGGCCACTCTGCCCAAGTGTCTGCCTGAGCAGATAACTGGATACTATTAGCAGGTGGGAGGTGATCCTTTATCACTGTCTTGAAGATCACCCTGGGTAGGGTTACAGAGTGGCAGCTGTCCATTTTGGGCTTGAACCAATGACTGTTCCATTCTTGAACCGACTCTAAGATTTTGCTTTCATTATGAGTCTTGGAGAAGCTTCTCTGGAACCATGGGTTCAAGAACAGGTAGACAATATTGGTAGGCAGGTCTCTGAACTACCTCTTCATAGAGCTTTGCCTTCTTTACCTACATCACCCAAATCTGAATGTGGTATCTCCTCGGGATCATGGACTGCTGCTATGAGCGTGTACACTTATAATTAGTGACCTTAATACAACTCATGAGAAACTTACGATGTCCTATAGTTAGGACCAATTTGTATGAGAGGGTCATAGTTTAGATCTTACTATCATATTTAGATATTACTATCATATGGGTGAATGGTTCTCTACTGTGAAACATTTCCTTGCTCCAGAATCTAAAAAGTTCACATTGTGAATATTTGCAGGACTTGCCCGACTACTGTAGAACAGAGCCCCGTGTAGTTTGCCAGGTAATGGGGCTCAGGTGGCAGGACTGCTGTTACCAGAGTCTGAATTGGTTGCAATCTTCTTTTGCCTTGAACTTTACATGAAAGTGGTGATTTCCCAAGTTATTTGATAAACGAGTTGGTATAATAGTCCTAAGTACTGTATGGCATGTATTATCTCTAAAATGCAAAGGAGCATGGCCAGCTGCCAAATGTATTTGACATAATTATTTACTCAAGGACTGAAAAATGACTACAAGAAGATTCGTGGCCTAGAAAATAAGATCACTGAGACCTCCATTTATAACCTTGCTAACATAGGCATCCATTCTAGCAGGGGCCTGTGGCAGAGTTTTGGGTCTTCTAACAGTACTAGCTCCTACCCTGCATCCAACAGTTCTCAAACAGCCTGAGAACTGTCTTTATTCTAATGAGTAGTCAGCAGTTCCCTTGGAGAGACTGCTGCGACTCTACTTCCTGTATTGTCACCGTGTCCTTCTTTAAGGACTCAATATCTTTTTCCATCAGTGAGCTTTTGGTCTGAGTTAGGTTGGGTCTGGAAACTATCTTAACTGGAGGAATATTGTGACTTATTAGCTGTTGCCACACATCTTTGTGAGTAAGCGTTGCCGCCTGCCTGATGCAATTCCAGAATCCCATTAACCTAATCCATTCCAGGAAGGCCAGTTGCGCAGTGTCAACCCTACCATTACATCTGGATTATGGGGAACAGTGACCATTGAACTGTGCAGTACTGATCTCCCTGCCTTGACCTCTTGGGTTCTCTGATGCTATATAATGCATACAGGTCCAGCGTCTCCACACTTTTGAGCCTTGTCTCCTTATTTCTTTTCTTTTTCCTTTTTAATTTTATGTATTTGGTACAGGATCTCACTACACAGCTCCGACTCATAGTGATTCTCCAGTTTTTAGCCTCCCCAGTGCTGAGATTACAGGGCAGGGCCAGCACAGCATGTGGTATCAGGGATCAAACCTGGTCCTCACGCTTGTCTAAGCAGATGCTTAGTTCACTGAGCTATCTCGCTGGTCCTTGTTCAATGTAAAAGATGCAACATGGAAAGCAAAGCCCAGCTGTAGCGTGTATGGACCTTCTCATGGAGGATGCTTCCTTTACCACCTCGCTGCTGGTCCTCTGGGCTTGCAGAAGGCCACTGGTATGGGCGTGGTCCTGCAGGACCTACGGCTTCCCACCTCAGGCCTTGATTGTGTAGATGGAGTAGTATTTAAGAAATAATGGCGTAGGGAGCTCTCAAAGCTCTCAGATCTAATCAATTCTTCTGGCCTATTCTGAAGTAGTCACAAGACCTGAGACTGAAGTACCAAAAGATTGACTGAAAATATTAGGAAGCAAAAAGGGAATGGCTAGGGCAGGCTCAAGAAATGGAGGAGTTCTGGGATCCTAAACAGGTACCAAATGACACAGTAATCAGGTCTGCATGGTTGGAAGTTTCCCAGTTCTCATAAGCAGAAGTGTAGGCTGCTAGATAGTTATTGACAAGGAGGGGAAGGATCATAGGATGAAGGAATGCCAGCATTGTTGGCATCGTAGAACCCTTGAAAAGCAGTTTTCAAAAAAAGTAGGCCAGTGAAAAGAGATTTTCATCATGCTCACAAGGCAGCATTGGACCTGCTTACGCTATATGTGGAACGTGCTAGACTCTGAAGGGGCAAACATAATAAAATAGCTTCTCTGTGCTAGAAATGATTGCTATAAAGCCCAGTGACTCTTCCATATCTCTGGCTCTGCCATGATTCAAGTAGGTGTCATAGACTTTTAGTTGCTTTTAGATAAATCAACAGAGGGTGTCCAAAAATCACCTCATTCCTATCTGTACCTGTGTTGTACAAAATCTCCCCATTTAGCTCAGCCCCATCTTCCTCAGAGCAACTCTGTGTCAAGTCATGCAGCAGGGGACTGGCTATGGCCAGCTTCTTGCTCCTGGGGCTCAGCAACCCAGCCTCCTATAAAGCAGCTTCTGCTACCTCTCTGCTGCTGGCCCATGCAGGGAACAGAGCAAAAGGAAAGAGTGTTGTGTGGTTGCTGCAGCTGCAGCGTGGCCTTGGTTTTCTCTAGATGTTGTGCATGTGCTGTTGCTGGCTTTTTCTCCTCCAGCTGTGGGTTCCTCTTGTAGCTCCCAGAGCATGGCAGCCTGGAAGTCAGGACTCTCCTCTAGCTCCCCAGGCTGCTGCACTGGGCTTCCTGGGTGTTGTGATACCTCAACTTTTCCTGAGGTGGAGGCTTCATCCTTCCAGGTGGTCCAGGGGCAAATCCATTAAAATGACCACAGATTTTTTTTTTTCTGTAGCAGCAGAACCTCCCTCTACTTTCGAAATCCTACGATCATTCCACATCAATACGGGAGCAGCTTGTTCCCGGGGCTGCTCTCTGCTAGATTCAGACCGCTACTCCAGGTCCATGGGCTGGAGGGTTGATGCCTAATATGGTGCTATTGAAAGGTGGTGGATCCTATGAGAGGTGGGGCCTACTTGGAAGAATTTGGGTGACAACTGTACTTGGAAGGGATTAATCGTGGTCCACAGACTTGAATAGGTCTATAAGAGCAAGTTAATTCCCCAGGAGGGGGGAGTTATAAAGAAAAGCTATTCCACATACTTGCCTCCTGAATGTGGCTGTTTTCTTTTCCTTTCTTTCTCCCTGTTGGACATATCCAGGGAAGTCTTTACTAGCATGTTGATGCCGTGCTGCTTGCCTTCTTCAAACACATGAGCTATGCAAACAGCTCAATAATGTACCTACCCTCTAGTATTTCATTACAGTCCCAAAAACAGATTAACATACTCTCTTTTTCAAACTGCCATGTTTTTCCTTTGCTTTTCCATGTGGGAATAAATTACTGGTTTTCATTTTTCAAAGTTGTGGGAACATGGGTCAGATATTTTTATTTGTCCCTGCAAAGTTTTTTTTTTTCTTTTGCTTTTCCCTTTGGGTAATGTGGGCTCACTTACCTCCTCACTTCTACAGGAAGAAGAGAAATGCCATAGTGGCACAACAGTTCCTCTT
The DNA here is from genome assembly GCA_004027915.1 of Capromys pilorides. NCBI lineage: Eukaryota > Metazoa > Chordata > Mammalia > Rodentia > Capromyidae > Capromys > Capromys pilorides. Next base: position 10,546 of record PVKN010025940.1, read on the forward strand.
AAGGAAGTGTTTTTCCTAACCTTTTACTCTTTAAACCTGTGAGGTGTGAAACAGGTTGACTCTAGCAGAACCGGTTTTGTGCTTTCTTGGTATTGTCACTTTAGTGCCTGAGAGAATTTCTGCTTAGATTTTAGGCCATGCTGGGCTCTGACCTTGTTCTTGATCCTTGAAAACTCAAGCTATAACTGAAGTAGGTGTGTGAGGCTTTGCCTATTTCCTGTGCTTCGGTGTCCTGTGGGCATAGGTTGGATATGGGCTTTCTTGCTTGTAATTGAAGCACTTGGGCGATGCCTTCTTCTCATTCAGCTTCAGCTCTTAACTTGTTCAAGCAGGAAACAACAGCTCATAGGAGAAGTGAGGACTGCACTGTGGAGAAGAGAAGTGTTCCACGTGCACCAGAGAGGTCATAAAGGAGAACGTGAAGATGACACTGATGAGTAGTTCTCCTTAGGCTCCCAAGGTCTTTTCACCTCCACCTACAGCAATTGCTTGTATTTCCTGCCTAGAATTATTCTCTAGTTCCCCATTTTTAGAGCATTGGAAACACATGGGCACTTTCAGGATGGCACACGAAGCATCATCAGTGGTAAGGAGTTGCCTAGCATGTGTGAGGTCTTAGGTGCCATCCCCTGTGCCTCTTATGCCCCACAAAGGGCCAGGAGATTGGTTATGGACTATTGTTCATTTTTATAGCTATTTCTGTTATCTGTTCATGTAGATGGATGTGGAGGAATTGGCTTCGCTATCTCCCCTCCCTGGTGATCCCATTTTTCTCCAGCCAATCTTCCTGATGGTGAAGGGGCTCAAGAAAACCCTTGACTGGTGGCAGAGTGCCAGGTAGTCTCCACTTGCAGGAAAATTTGATGTGGCTGCTGTAACTTTTCGTCCTTGTAGTTACCCTGCTTATGCCAGAGAAAAGAGCTTTGTAAATAAGCATGAGGAACTGGTAGTAAAAATTTCAGTCTGTGCTGTGGAGCTTCTAACACCATTATGAGACACTGATTTAGTACTGGTCCCAGAAATGAAGGCTACCTTGAGTACTGAATTACCATGTCTCTGGGGCATTCTTTGGCATTCTATCCGGGCTACTAACCAAGTCTTCCATGGTTCATTTATGGGATCTGACACTATCACAGACTCCAGCAGCATAGCTGCAGGCTCTAGTAAACTCCTAAATTAAAAGTCAACCCAGTCAAGGGTATTTGAATGTCCAGGGATTTGTATCCAGGTCCCACTAGGATTAGTGCCCAAGTAACTCCTGACTTACTGAAATAAATGCAGATCCTTCTATCTCAGATTTTTCTTTTTTTCCCCCGTAGGAAATTTTAAAGCAGAGATGAGATTTTCAAGTAGGTCAATCACTTTAAGAATGCTTCGTTTCTGTACAGCAGGCATATTACACATGTAAGGCGATGGTCTGAAGAAGGCATAAAAATCCTATACTGAAAATAAACTCTTCGCTTTCTCGCAGAGTCCAACTGACAGGCAGCCATGGAGGAAAAGGAGAAAAAAATCAGTTCGTGAAGCATCTGTGGGTCGACCTGAGCTGGCCTGAAGAGACTTCTGGCATTGTCTTAATTCCCAGTAGCTTAGGTAGCTGATCCGAAGCCACTGCATGTTGAATTGCAGTCGTACTTTGGCGGCACAAATTGATTAAGATTTTTTTAATAATATACTTTTCAGAGCCACAGGTGCCAGTGACTGAAGTTTTCATGGGCTCGTTTTTTCCCCCGTGTCGGTGACAGGCAATTTGGAGTGCAGTGTTGTCCCAGTTACTCAGCGGAGATGTGTAATCAATGTGCTCTGTGGCCACTCAGCCATGTGTGAGAAAAACCGCCGCGAGAGTCTTGGATCTTGCAATATTTGGTCAGTGAGCAATTTACAGAAACACTAAGAAGAAAATAAACAAAAACAAAAATAGAAGCAGGCTTTCTGACATTTTCTCTTTTTGTTGTTGGCATTTTTCCTTACGGCATATTTTTTTTTTTCTTGTAGTAAGTTGCACTTAGAAAAAGTATGTGATTTGTAAATACGACCTAAGCAGAAGTACTTTTATTTCAAATTTGATATGTAAAAGAAAGAAGTCATTTCTTTTTAATGTTCTCAGTTATTATACATTGGGACATGTAATGAAAAACAGGTCCCACTGTCTGCATTATCAAGTCGCCGAGCTAGCATTTTTGTGGGAAAGGAAACACTATTCATGAAAATGCCCTTCATGAGGGTTAACATGGATTGACATTGGAACGAGAAGGAGTCTTAGGCAGCACCCAAGATGCTCTTCATCTTTGAGAAACTGAGACCCCGGGGCATGCAGTGATTGTCCCCAGTCAGAGTGCAGGCGGGCAGAGTGCTGTCTGCCACCGTGAATGCCTGATTCATTCACGTCGTTGTAGAATTTTAGGACTGTGATAAGCCAAGCCAGGAGGGAAACGTTTGGCGAGGCAGGTTGGGAAGAAGAGAGAGACACACTCCAAAATACTTGCACAGAACTAAATAGAAGAACCAAGAAAACCCTGAATAAGAAAAGCAATGCTGGAATAACTGCAAGGTAAGAAAGAATTTATCCGACCAGTTATTAAAATATTATTATAAAGTTTTATTAATTTAAACATATGGTACTGATTCATAGATATATGAGCCAATGGAACATACTGGATCTAAGTAAATATAGAAATTTAGGAATTTCAAATAAGTAGAGAAAAAGTAGCCTATGTAATACATGATATTGGAATAACTAGTTAGTCCTCTGTAAAAGTAAATCAATGCATAAGAAAAATCCTTAAACATCCTAGAAAAACAAATGGTGAATGTTTTTCAAAATTTGGTTTGGAGAAGAACTTTCTAACTCTGACACAAGATCTGGAGACCATAAAGGAAAAGACCGATAAAATCAAATACATAAAGGTAAATAATTTGCTCAGGGATGTGGAGGCACATGCCTATAACCCTAGCTGTGGCAGAGGGTAAAGCTTGCAACTCACTGAGACCATTTTAGAAGAAAGAGTGAGAGAGGGAGAGAGGGAGAGAGGGAGAGAGGGAGAGACAGAGAGAGACAGAGAGAGACAGAGAGAGAGAAAGAGAGACAGAGAAGAGAGACAGAGAGAGAGAGAGGAAGTAGAGGCAAAGTAGAAAAAAGGAAGAGGCGGAGAAAAAAATAAAGAGGAGAGGGAGGGTAGCAGAGATAGAGGAAAAAGGAGAGAGGGGAAGAGAGGGGGGAGAGAGGAGGATGAGAATGTTACAAGTAGAATCAGAGACAGAGAGAGAATGGGAATGAGGAAGAAGGGAGGAAGGAAGAGAAATTCTTTCTTACAGTGAGATCATTAAGTTAAAAGGACAAACACAAATAGGGGGAAAATATTAGCACTGCACATCTCAGATGAAAAACTAATCTTAATATATAGGAATTCTTTAATGCTATA
>PVKN010025941.1:0-13972 GCA_004027915.1 Capromys pilorides
TGCGGGTGAGGGGCCATGTGAGCTGCCCAGTGGGTTGTAAGGTGTCACCAAGCTCACCCCAGGTAGTGGTAGAAGGCTTCTTATCAAATACAGCTGCCATCAGTATGGGGAATACCTAACAGCTTCTCATGGCTGGATGTCCTGGCCATTGGTCCCCAGAGACCATCTCTGTCCCTGCATTGTCACAACCGCTTCTCTCCTAGTTCAACCTTTCAACTCACCTTTCAGACCATATTGAAAAGTGACTTCCTCCTGAGTGTCCTTGGCATGCCCCAAAGGTCTCGGAAGCATGGGTCTGCCTCCTCTCCCTGGTGGACACCTGTGGCACATGGCCAGTCCCACTCAGGGGCTTAGCCACATCTGCTGAATGGCTCCCATCCCCCTGTACCCCGAGTTCCTGGACAATAGATCTGGTCCTGTGACTCTCCCAGCCAGAAGCTGGTCAGACCAGGCTGCATAAGAAAGGAGCCGGCCTTACTCCACCTTCACCCCTGCCCCATGAAGAGGGCAGCGCTGGTGTCCTAGGTTGAATCAGTTCAGTGGTCCTCCCTAGTCTCAGATTTGGACATTTCTGTGTCTGGGAACACATCCCTGAGCCCCATCACCTTCTGTAGTAGCAACTCCAGCAATGATTAAAGGGGGGCTCAGGGAGCCTGCTAGTCCCCACGCCAGCATGTCCAGTTCACAAGTGGCCCTGGACAGCTGGGAATGCAGCCCCCCCCCCCCGAGATGGCAAACTTTACCATTATTATGCATTACTATATCATTTTTAGCACTGTTTTCATGAATGGGTGGCAGGATGCTCCAGAGTGGATTGCAGAGGGGACAACAGAGCATTGTGTAGGAAAAACACCAGGAAGTGACATCTCGGCCTCCTGCACTGGCCACTTGTGGTATAGATGAACCTACTCTGGTGACTTTGCAAGTGAAACCCCGTGGTTACAGATAACAGTATTTCAACCTACCCACATGTGTGCGTGCAGGAAGATAGGTGCTTATAGTTGTCAAGCCAGCAGGCAAAGTTTCTCAATGTAATATTTCATTTCAGTTAGTTCTTCACTCACGGTGGCCCAGGCACGCCATAAGGTTGGACCTCCATGCTAAAGAGGGTCCCTGTGCCCTGAGCAAGGGGAACAAAGACCCCAGTAAGTGCTGCAGATTCTGCTCTGTGGATCAAGGATCGGGCTGCAATGGGGAACAACTGTGTCTGCAGAGGATAGAGAACCCTGCCGTGCCTCTTTTAGGAGCATAGGAAGGATACACCCTCCCACACCGTGCACCAGAGGAAGCTGGGAGTTGGCGTATGCCAGGCACGTGACCTCCCCCTTGGCCCCCAAAGGGTACTCCATCCATCCACTCCTCCTCGTCCTTCTCTTCCTCCCCAGTGCTGAGCCCTGAGCAGAAAGACAGAGAGTAACCCAAGGCTGTAGCTCACCTGTCCCTATGTAGTCACAGAAGCCCTGGAGGAAGACGCTGGACATGGCCCTGGAGGATGCCATCTGCTCTGTGGACGGGGGCAGCCTTAGAACCGGTGACCTGACCCTCAGCTGGGACTCAGGCCATTCCCTGGACCCAAGAGTTGTGCACTCCAGGGACATGGAGGGAAGGAGTATGTTTCCTCATGTGTCTTACGGTTCTGGACCTTTGTGGGACAGTGGGCCACTCCTTGCGGGGGTCAGAGGGCATTTCCCATGAAGCTCTGGGACACCGCCTTCACCCGATTTTATATCTGCTATTTAATGTTCTTAAAGAGGACGAGCCAACCGTATAAGCTGTGGGCACATTGCAGGCCCAGGCGTGGAGGCCGAACACCTAGCTGGGCCTAGCCCGAAGCTGGCAGAGTCCAGGAAGCCAAGGTCTCCTTCTCTCTGCCATGCCGGTTCCTAGAAGCTGCCTTGGGCAGCTCAGGCATGGGCCCTGGTACACAAAGGCCACAAGTCACATAGAGGACCTTGGGCCAGCTCACTTGCTCCACTATAAGGGAGCAAGCTAGTGCCAGTGCTGTGGTGCTTCCTGGGAGCTGAGAATCCAGAGATACAACCTCATGCTCCCATGTGGCGCTTGGCGGATTGCAAGCCTGTACTTCATAGATCCTTCTTCATTTCATCCTTATGCTTGCAACAGCCCCCTCAAGGCGGTGCAGTTGTCACCTTTGCAAAGGCTGAAGCTCCAGAGTGATTTGGGGCTGCCCTGAGGGCTCACAAGCAAGAACCAACCAAGACCGTGGGAGACCTGCTTCGCAGACCTCTATCTCTAAGCCCCTCATGAATTCCACCGTGAGGCTGGCTGGCTGGAAACCCATGCCGCAGCGATGTGTGTGCTGCATTCACTGGGGGTGGATTCCAGGAGCGGTAGTGACTGCTTTTCATTCAGCACCCCTCCTCGCAGCTCCGCCCAGCACCCCTTCCCTTCTGCTGCTGTGTATGCTGGACAAATTCATTTTCATATCAAACCAAACAAAAGCAGGCTAAATCAGGAAGGTAAATAGGCCAGGAAGCAGACTGAGTGGGTGGGGACAGATGGGGGCAGGTGGGGCCGGCTCAGGCACCGAGACCATCGGGGAAGCTGGGCAGATGTTGAGCAGGTAGCCTCACTTCTCCTTGGGTCTCAGTGTTCTCACCTGAGAGATGCGGACGGTGCGGCGCTGCCCAGCCGAGATGGTAGGCAGGACACCAAGAAGCGACAGGACAGAGCGGCTAGGGACGCATCCCCCTTACTGCGCTGTCCAAGCTGGCCTGGGTCCTTGTATCATCCACAGCCTGGGGTTATCCACACATCCTCTGCAGCATCCCTCTCCTGTGGAGATGGCCAGAGCCTGGCAGTGAGCCACCTTACAGAAGGACACACTGCTGTTGGCAGTGGGCTTTGTCTCAATACTACAACCCAGACACTGAAGGAGGGCCTGGCCCCTCCAGGCTGGAAAGCACAGGTGCACAGCCAGAGTTAGAGGGACATGAAAACCTTCAGGGGGAGAATGGGGAGGCTGGGGTGGAGGGGGGTGGCTGGGAGCCTTAGCTTAGCTGGGGCAGGGTCTCTGGAGGTTCAGACATAGCTTTTGCTCTAAGGAAGACCCCAGACTGCCATGGGCTCAAGCTGCTGCCTCCCATCTAAGTCTTGATTTGAGAAGCAGACCAAGCAGACAGAGGGGAGAAGCAGGTAACAGCCTTCTTAGGGCCCAAGTTGAGGGTTCTGCTACTGCTTCAGTGGCGCCCTCAAGCCCACCCTTCCTACCTAGCCTCAATGTCCTCATTTTTAAGTGGATGTAGCAGCTGACGTCATTGTCCCTAGCCCCAGGTTCTGTTAGGAGTATCAGAGATGTGACAAATGGCCTGTGCTATAAAATGCTTCCAACAGGGGAAACTGGACATCCAGCTATAGAGAATTCTTAGGATAATCTTCGCTGGCTTTTTTGAAATTGAAATCTATTCTGTGATAAAAAGTTGACTGAAAGCACCCCTTACTGCTACCAAACCCTCCCTTCTTCCCATACTTCCAGAGAGGTGGCCCCCTTCATTTCTGGCCTCTGTCTTGTGTCTAACTTTGCTTCTGACACAGACTGGGTAAGGTTGCCCCAAACCTTGTGGGCATGTGTGCTCGCGATCTACCCTTTCTGTTTGATTGTCAAAGTGTGAGTGTATCCAGCCCGCCAGCTGGGAGGAGGCCTGGTGGCAAGAACCGGAGCGCCGACAGTGTGGCCCCACTGAACACATGGCTTTGTCTCTCCAAGCCTCCGCTTTGTGTAGAGGTAAAATGGGAAACGGTGCTGAGCCCCCAGCAAAGCCCTGAACCTTAAGTGGAGGCCTGAGCCTTCCTCACGGGGGGAGCCCAGCCCTGGGCACTGAGCCACACCTCATACTCTGAGCTCCTCTCCTTTTGCCCAGTGGGGGGAGGGGTCCCAAAGGGGTCAGCCTCAGTTTTCTGACAGCTATGGGCAGACCATCCCCAAAGGGAGAGGAACAGCGTAGAAACTATCCCGGGTTGTCATGGAGCAACTGGGATATTGCCAGGCCACTCCCTGCTTTCCTGGCCACCCGCTTCCTCCCACAGGTTGGCTCTCACTCCTTTATTCCCCGGGCACCCTCTCTGTGTCCCTTTCTACTCCAGGTCTCAGGAGGTAGCCGTGAACTTGGAGGTGGACTGTCGCCCTCCCAGAGGCAGTGATAAACCCAACTGATGCAAGAAAAGCACAATACAGACCGGTTCCGGTGGTGCCAGCTGCTAGGGAGATAGCAGACCAGAGCGGCGGCCTGTGGGAAGGTGCTGGCCAGAGGGAGGCTGCTTCGAGGCTGGGCCGGGGAGGCCGCACCGGGCCTGTGCCCTGCGCCTGAGCACAGAGAGGGAATCCCTGCACATACATGAGGACAGATCAGTTGGTCAGATGAGCAGGGAGAGGCCCAGGAGTCCCTGAGGCTGCCCCATCTGGTCCTGGAAGGAAGTTCCAATTTTCCTGGAAGCCTGGTGGGAAGGAAGCATAGGCGGGTGCTGTGGGTTTTTGATTCTTACTGTCAACTATACATTGGATAACATTTACTATTTTAACCGTTAGCACACATCCTGTGACTTGACGTGCATTCGCTTTGCACATCCTTTATCCCCATCCATCTCCAGAGCACTTTTGGGTGCCCCAAACTGAAGCTCTACTCCCCTTAGAAGTCTGCCCTCTCCTCTCGTCTCCTCCCAGCCCCTGGCAACATCTTCTCTTTCGGTCTCTACAGGTTTGGCTATTCTAGGGACCTCAAATAAGCAAATGCAGTCATATTGGCCATTCTGTGACAGGATTACTTCACTGAGCACAACATGCTCAAGGTCCATGCATGACGGTTTATGACAGGATTCCCTCCCTTGAAAAGGCTGAGTAGTATCCGTAGTGTGTCTGGGCTGCGCTGAGCTACCTCCTCAGCCGTCAGTGGATGCATAGGTCGCCTTTGCCTCCTGGCTGTTGTGTAGGATGCTGCTGTCGGCATGGGTATGCAAATATCTCTCTCTGAGACCCCGCCTCTGGTTCTTTTGGATCCACACCCAGGGGTTGGACTGCTGGGTCACACAGCACTTGAGAGTATTTTGAGGAGGGGAGTGAACTGGGTTTGTTTGCTTTTGAAAGATCTCTTCCTGACTGCTGTGGGAGAGTGGCTGTATGAATGGGGGCAGGGGACCCAGGCAGCAGGTGTCACCCAGGTAAGAGGTGACAGAGAGGCTAGAGAAGTATGTGGCTTTGGGCTATGTTTAGTGGAAGGGGCCTCAGGACTTGCCAGCTGGGGACCTGCGGCTGAAGGAGACAGAGGACTGAGGCTGGGTCACGGGCTCAGAGCCCAGCACCAGGTGGGGGGTGGCACATGCTCCTCAGGTGGAGGCCTGTGGTTGGCTGAGGGCAGAGTTCACGATGAGAATCGAGCCGGGGTTAGAAGTTGCTCTTGGGCTGTGTGTTCATTTCCCAGGGCTTCAGTACACAAAGTACCACCAGCTGGGTGATGTAAAGCGCCAGAAATATACTATTTTCCAATTCTGAAGGCCCGGCTCGTGAACACAAAGCCTCAGCCAGCCCTTTCCCCCTTTGAGACTCCTGGCAGAATCCTCTTGCCTTAAGTGAAAACCACAGGGACTGGGCACCCCTTGGCTCCCCCTGAGCTCCCTGAGCTCCTCCCCCACCTCACCTGTACCTTCAGGACCTCAACCTGCAAGGACCCCGTTTCCAGTACAGTCACCTTCCCAGGCAGCCAGGGAAGGCTGCCATCTGTCTCTCAGTGGAACTTAGTTCAATCCACAATGGCTCCCAACTGTGTCAGACATTTTCTAAGACTGGTGCTGTGTCCCCTGCTGTCACCAGAGCCCCTGGGCCTAGGCCCTGCCATGCATCTGGACCCCTCTAGCTCCCGATTTGCAGCCCTCACCTCTCCTCTCCCCATGAGTTCCCCCCAGCAGGCTCCTCCACCCCCACCCTGCCTGGCTCGGCTGATTTGTTTGACTGCAGCTAAAAGCTTAATCTCCTGTCTCCCACTGCCTGTGCTGCCTGCCTGGCCTCCCTCCACCTCCCTCCACCTTCCTCCACCTACTCACCTTCCTTTGATGACAAACCAGTGGTTTCTCTCGCTCTCCTCTTCCGGTTGGTTTTCTTCTTGAAGGGGCCAGCACAGCCTGCCTGCCCAATGAGTGACGGCTAAGCAAATTTCAAGTGACAAAGAAGTGTCCCTAAGGCGTGTCCTTAGTTCCTTGGGAAATGTAGGGGGCAGAGCTGGGTGTAAACTGATTCTTCTCCTCTTGGTGGGTCCTGAGGAGCCAAGGCAGACAAGCAATATGCGGCTCTGGGCTCTGAACTGTGGTGACCACCTAACCTGCCCTCTTTCTGGCCCTCTTCCTCTTGGAAGGAGGAGCAAGCACTCAGAACATTCCAGAGAGCGCAGAGGAGGTCAGAGTGCCAGAGGAACAGAAACCAAGTCCCCTGCAGGTTAGAACAGCATCAGAGTGACCAGAGCCCTGGCTGAAATATGTCCACAAGCCTGAAACCTGGCCCCACTCTGCTTCTACCTGGACCCTCATCCAGATCTTGGGGATCTCCAATCAAAGTCCTCCCCAACCTTTAAGATTGAGAAGAGACGCTGGTGTACAGAGGAGGTAAATAAACGTCACCTCCGGCCCGGTGCTCTCTCTCACCCAATATGGCAGGGCTTGATGCTTCTGAATCTCATTTGCCCACAGCTTCCCTGAGAGGACGCCAGTGTGGGTGGAGCACAGCAAGAGCATTCTCCGAGGCCAGAAAGCACGTCACCCCTTGGTGCACTGTTACGTGGACACATAGCTATCCCTGAAAATTTTAGACCCAGAATCCTGGGGTAGGGCTCCAAGGCCTAGCATCACATGATGAGGTTCTAGCAAAGAACTCTGAGTGGCCCATTTTAAAGAGGCCAGGAGACCAGGACAGGAGACGGGGCTGGCACAGGGTGCACAAAGCAAAGGAGCCCTGAGGGTTCTGATGGAACCGCTGCAGAGCGGGCTTGGCTGATGACCTAGGCAAGTTGCACAGGCTTTCTTGCTATGCCCTATAAAATGGGCATAATCACAGCACCCACTAGAGACTAGGCCATCTGGTTGGTTTCGGAGTCCAGCTCTCTAACTGCAAATGCTCACGGAGCCCTTCTGGCCACACCCAGTGTCCTGAAAACCACATCCCCAGGAATGACCAGGCTCTGTCTGCCCAGGGTCGGCCATCTGCGGAATGCGGGCAGAGGGGTCCTGAAGAGTCAGCAGGCTGCGCGCCATGAGCCAGGGAGGGCCGCCTCTCCCCCTTTGGCCATGGAGATTGTGGAACAAGAAGCAGTGTGTTCTTTTGGTTCTTCCTCCAGCCCCACTCGTCCATTTCTCTTATAGGAAGAGTTCAGGTGCAGATAGCGGGGCAGAGCAGGGTGAGCGCAGAGTGGAGACAAATCACGCACCAGGAGCCGCAGCCCACGTGCTTTGAGAAGAACATGGCCCTGCTCAGGGGACCTGCTCCTGACTATGGTTCAGTTTCTCTGTATTCTTCTGTCCCCAGGCTGGACGCATTCTCGCTCTCTCAAGCTCTGTCTGCTGCAGCCAGCCCCCACCCCCACCCCCAAAGCCTGCTCTCTCAGCCCCTGTCGGGGTGCAGGGCCCATCCCTCATCCCTCTGCACCCAGCCTTCCTTTCCATTAGCAGATCTGGAGCCCGATGAAAGGCGCCCTGTGGATCAGGCCAATAGGTCCCACTCTGGGAGATAAAAGCATGGGGGAGTCAAAGTGGGGATGGAAGGCGGGCAGGGGGGTGGGCAGTGCTGGGGAGGTGAGAAGCCCGGTTCTGAAAGGGCCCAGAGCGAATCTATAGATTGAAAATCTGCTTTGATGGCCTCTCGTTTATCTCCCTCGTTAACAGACAGTGTCCACTTGGCAGGGGTGAGGGGTGCGGGGCAGGAGCCTGGCAGGGCTCCCAGTTTGATTTCTCCGGGTTTATGATCCATCGTCTTTTTGCATAAAAAGGGATTAATATCTGCTGCTGAGCATTAGCTGAGCCCGAGGCACACATGCACGCGCACACATTCGTGAACACACACGCACACTCAGACGTCGTTATGGTGAGCAGCTGGTATGACCCAGCACCGTGCTCAGACCCTTCCTTGCTATGCTGAGGCCTTAGGGGTGGAGGGGAGTGTTCCTGTGCCCCAGATTTCACTCTGGCCTTCATAGCTGTTTGGAAAAAGGCATCTTCATTTCCATTATGTAAATATCGGTCCAGGAGGGGAGGCTGATCCCATTAGGGGGATTAATTACTCAGAAGGCCTAGAGATTAGAACCTCGGCTGGTGGTCCACAGACACTGGAAGGGGGCAGGGCCCTTCTTGTCCACTCTGTCTGCACCCCAACCCATGTAAAAGAGCCCTCCAGTGATACCCTGTCGCCGGCCCAGCAGGCCCAGAAAGAAACCAGTTTCGTGAGGCTGAGGCCCCCTTTGCTTGCCCATACCAGGACCATCCATGCACACTGGAAAGAGAGTAGTGACAGGTCCAGGGAGGGTTTCTGCCGCTCTGGGGCCGCACCTAGCTGCCTGGGAAGTCCTTCCTTTTGTGTTCCACCTGACCTACCCTTCTGCAACTCCCAGGCATTGGCACACCTAGCACATGACAGAGAGATGGAGGGACCCGAGGTGGTGCAGAGAGGAGAGGAGTGGAAACCAAGTCTCGCCCAAGGTTCAGGACAGTCCCTTAACTCCAGGGGAAGCTTTTCACAGAAGCAAAGAAGCACCTCTCAGGCCCTAGCACCTGAGTCTGCCACAGCCCAGAGGGAGGAGCTGCGTGCAGCGTCCCGGCAGCCTCGGGCTGATCGGCTGTCCTTCTAGGCCAGTGATTCTCCAAGTGTGGTCCTTGAACCTGTGGCAAGAGCACTGCCCCTGGAAACTTGCTAGCAATGCAGATTCTCAAGCCCCACCTGCTAAACCAGAGTTGAGAGAGGGATGCCAAGTAGCTGTGTGGGAACAAGCCCTCGGGGACTCTGACTCAGGCCAGGATGGGAAGTCAAGCAGTGGAGCCCAGGCCTGCTCTGCCCACGAGCTTCATGGGGCAGGGATGGGGCTCGTGTTCTGGGGAGGGCAGAGAGTGTGGAGCCTGGTAAGAAGAGCGACGTGAGCAGAGAGGTGCCCAGCTGGTGTGGAGGCAGGCGGGGATTCCAGAGGAAGGGTGCTTGGTGAGTGGCTGCTGCCCTTGCTTGGGTGACAGGCAATTAGTTGTCAGCGTGCTGTGCCCTGCTGTTCCCAGTCCATGTCCCTTAAGGCCCCATTGATTGGCCATGGTAGGAACCAGGGAAATTGGCAAGCCCAGCCTGTCCCTGCTTCCTCCTTGACAGCAGGTGGTGAGTGCCACAGTCTCCAGCTTGTGCCACGCAGGGGGATGGGCACCGCACGCCTTCTCCAGCAGGCAGGCAGCCAGCTGCCGCGTGCCCTGCCCACCACCCATGCCACACTGCATAGTAGGGGAGGAGCTAGATCATGACTTTCTCATCTCCCTCGTCCCCGCAGCAGACCCAGGAGGTAGGTGTGGACACCCTCATTTTACAGAGGAATGCACAAACTCAGGGAAGCAGTATGGCATGCCCTACACCACACAGCAAGTAAGTGGCAGAGGGTACTTAAGGGTGGCAGCATCAACTCCTACGGCCTTCCTTTTGAAGGCCGAGAAGAGACACGCATGAGACCCATGTGCAAAGGAGGGTTCCAGGGGCTTGGTGCTCCCCTGAGCTTCGCTCCTCTGCTCAGACATGCAGGGCTTGGGGGCTTCTTCTGGGATGTCGCTGAGTGAGAAGCACAGAAAGGCGAGGTTCCACTCCCCCTCCCGGGTTCTGGCTGCCCTCGAGGCTTCCCAGGGGCTGCCCCAGTCTTCCTGGAACTGCGCAGCAGGGCGCCTCATGGGACCTCAAGCGCCTCCCTCCCCCTGGCTCACCCTGGCTCCTTCAACCTGGCTGGCAGCTAGCTGACCTCTGCATCCCCAAGGGGAGGCCCAGAAGACACTGCAGGGCCCAGGGAGCCGGCCCTGCAGCCATAGCCTAATTAGAAGAAGGGAACCTTGGGTAATGGCAGCCGCTGTGCCGGAGATGAGAGGGAGGGAGGTCAGGGCCTGGGTGGCCCCTCTCCCGGCTGTCATGCAATGGATAGTTTCAGTGCTCACGCAACCGCGCCAGCGCCTCTGCCCGAGCTCCTGCAGGGCTTCCCCTCTCCCTCCCGCCCCCTCCTGTATGACTTTACCTTCTGTCCTTCTCAGCCATGTCTGTCTTTCCTCCCACAGCCCACCAAGTCCTCCATCCAGGCCCTCAAAACCTTCCCTGAGATCAGCCATGACCTCTTTAGCAAGATCCTCTACCAAAAATATTCATGCGTAGGGCCCTGGGCTGGAGACTCAGCCACATCTTCCTCTACCAAATCATGGGCGGCTCTGTGTCTCAAGGCTCACTGGTTATTTAATTGTCCTCCCCCACCACCACCCCACAGCACACCTCCTGCTGCCTTCATCCATTCATTCAGCCAGAACATTCTGAGTCTTCACTAGGCGCTGTGTGCTGCCCTGTGCTGAGAGCACTGAGTAGAATAACAGGCAGCCCTGGCCTTCCCAGAGCTTGTCGGAGAGCGAGCGGGGAGGAGGAGAGCCCCGACAGGGGAGGAGCGGGATGGCGCCTTGGCTTCAAGCAGAGGTGCAGATGTTGCCCGAATCACTGGGCTCTTCCCGCCGCCCAGTTGTGTTTGGAAAGTGATGAATTTCAGCACCAGCTAATTAGTCTCTAATTAGCAAGTGGAGTGTAAACAATCACAACAGATGGGGGAGAAAAGGCATTAGCAATAATGACCCTTCTTTGGGGGCAGAGTCTTCAAGACAGGCACTTCTTGATGGAGCTGGAGGGCGGCTGGAGGAATGAATAGCTGAGATCCCAGGTCTTCAGGAAAGTTCTGTCTCATGCCTGTGAGCACCCCTCGGTGTCCCCACAGGGAGCGGGGGATGCGTCTCCTCCAGGTTGGCATTCCTGGCTCATCTGTACTGGGCATGGTCTAAGCAGTAGCCTAGAGCACCTTGGCAAGTCAGTTTTGCAGGTGGAAAGGATTTGACCATGGGAGGGGGATGATTTGGAATCAAGCCAGGGTATCCCACCCCTTTGTAGGGTCCCTGAGCCTGTCCTAGACTTAAGGTGTCCCAGATACTGTCCTCCTGCTGGAGACACAACACTGTACCACTGGCCACTGCCCAGGGACTAGACAAACTGCCAGAGGTGGGCTCACCTGTGGGGGAGGTGTTGCCCCTCCAGACCCAACAACCTCCCCTTGAACCCAGCCACATGAACGGGGCCAGTTGGCCCTCAGGCCTTTAAGCATGCCCTGGCTCCCAGCCTGCCTGCGTTCTTAGCCGCAGGGCCTGGGAAGCTGAGGAACTGGGCTGGGAGGTAGTGTCAGACTTGTCCGCTTCAGCATGGACCAAATGAAAGCAACACCAACAAGGGGACTTCCCCGGGCCTGTGCAACAGAGCAGCCCTGCAGTACCCAAGGCTTCCCTGGAGGCCTGGAGCACGGGCTCAGAGGAGGCAGGTACAGAGAAGCCCTCAGGGAGGTGGCTAGGAGGACCAGAGATGGAGCCAGAGCCCAGCGGAGAAGAGAAGGCCCTTGGTGCTCACACTCGTCCTTGTTCAGTGCCTTGATTAAGGGCCTGTCAGGGCCAAGCGCCATGAAGCATTCACGGTCTGTCCTCTGTCCCCTATCCCTGGAGAGGCTGTGACTGAGGAAGACATGTCTAACTGCCTTCTCTAGCCAGGTCCCCCGTCTGGTCCAGGACTGCAGCCACAGCGACATGAGCTTTCTTTCTCCTCTGAAAAGTGGCAGAGCCAAGCTTCACGCCCCGTCTCCGATGGGACAAGAGAGATTCCTTCCCTCCCACCCCGTTTCCTTGGAAAAATTGCCCCTTTGCAGCTGCCATTACAGGCCTAATTAACAGGCTTGTTTGTCTCATCAGCCTGGCAGTCGGCGTTGGTAGGAAGGGCAATTTCATTGTCTGGCAACGTGATCGCGGCCCTGGCAACTTGTTAGCTAAATTGGTCGCATCCGCTCTAGTTCCTGGAGGAAGTGCGCATCTCTCCAAAGGACGCTACTCTCAGCTGCCTTAGTCCCCACCACCTGGTTCGGTTGGCAGCTCCCCTCCACCGTTGGAGGACGGATTTCATTCTAGGGCCAGGCGGAGTGTGGCAGAGTCACTCAGCAGTCACACAATGAGGGCCAACTCTGTGGCAGGCACAGGGCAAGGCCAAGAGTAGGTGCAGAGGGTGCTGAAGTCTAAACCAGGCTTGCTCAGTCTCAGCTCTGTTGACATCCGTTCAAGTCGTTCTTTGGTTGTAAGCTGTCCTGTGAACTACAGGATGTTGAATAGCATCTTTGGGGGCTGGGGAGATAGCTTGGCAGTCTAAGCACCTGCCTAGCAAGTTCAAGAACCAGGTTTGACCCCTGGTACCACATGCTGTGCTGGCCCCAGAACCCTGGGCCAGCTGTGCTGGCCCTGAAACCAGGCATGGTGGTGCACGCCTATAATCCCAGTGCTGGGGAGGCTGAGACAGGAGGATCACTATGAGTCCGAGCTACACAGTGAGACCCTACCAAATAAATAAATGATTTTTTTAAGTAGCACCCCTGGCCTCTGCCTACAAAACGTTAATAATATACTCTCATCTCAAATTGTGATAACCAAAACCACCTCTACATATTGCCAGGGTCTCCCCGGAAGGGTCAGGAAGAGAGAAAGAGAGAGAGAGAGAGAGAGAGAGAGAGAGAGAGAGAGAGCAATCACCATTATGGGACATGGCAGAGGTGATCATACATGATGACACACGTCCTCCTTCATGGGGCTAAAGCAGCAATGTCCAGGGAGATCAGTGCATCTGATAAGGTAGAGCAAAGGCCGGGGGAAGGCCACATGCTGCGGGAGGAAAACGCGTGCTGTTGAGTTCTTCCAACTGACAACTGACTAGGCTTTTCAGAACATCCTCCATGGGTCCATTTCACTGAAACAGGGCCATGGGCTCCTTATTAAAGAAGCCTTTTATCCTCTGTGCCGTGGGGCATCACGAAGGGATGTGAGCAGGAAGCACATGGTTTGCAATCCCTTTCTTTAAGCAGCTTGAGCCAGTGATGGCCGGCAGGAGGTCTGTAAAGGCCTGGCAAATGGAAACCAGATCTGAGATGAAGGAGATGGTGTGGAGCGGCTTGCCAGGATGAGGGATGTTTAGGAGGCAAATATGGAAGGATTAATGTATTAGTTCAAAAAACATTTCATGACTGCCAACCGTGGGCTGGGTGCCATACCAGGTTTGAGGGCTAGAACTGGCGTCACACTTCATAACAAGCTCGTGGCCTGGCTAGAAGATGGTGATTGAGGTGGGGGAGGGAAGAGAAGGAAGCAGAAAAGCCGCTGCTGTTTCTGGCTTGGGTGACTGAGCCAACAGGGCCACTAACTATATTAGGGAGCCAAGGGGCTCCACATGTTTGCAAAGACCTGAGCTCAGCTTTGGATGTTTTAAACTTTTGAACACAGAGATCATCAAAATATCATTGACTTATTCAGGCAAGAAATGAGAGTTTAAAACCTGGGAGAAATGAGCATCTGCACAGTAGGTGAAACCAGAACAGGGGATGTTCTTTTCAAGGGAAAACAGTGGGAAGGAAAAGCATCAGAGCACAAAGCTGAAAACTCCAGCATTTCAGAGCCCGAGGAGGAAAGAGATCGAAGCAGGAAAGGACGAAGCGGGGAGATGACTAGGAGAGGCCACATCTGGGGGTGGCCTACTTGTCAGCAGAGTCCCAGATGGGCACAGGATGCCCACAACAAGAGGTAGAGTGCGTGTGTATGTGTGTGGCTTCTGGTCTTGCTCCTTCCAATCCAATCACCGTAAGGCTTTCCCACTAAGGACCTTCTCCTATCCCAACTGCCTCCCAAAGCTCCAGCCTCTGAA
>PVKN010025942.1:0-13973 GCA_004027915.1 Capromys pilorides
TCTAGAAGTTTGTGGTGTAGCATAAGATCATTTATTTGGGCTTGTTCTGTTTTCCTGATGTGAGAATTTACAGCTTACATTGCATCTCACCAATTCAGGTAGGTTACATCAGCATATTCATTGTATTGTAATTATTTTTTATTTCTTCTTTAATTTCTTCCAGGACCTATTGATTGTTTAAGAGGATATTAACCAGTTTCCATGTGTTTATATAGTTTTTTGCTGTCTTTTTGTCAATAATTTCTACTTTCTTTGCACCATAGTCAGATAATATGCGTGGCATAATTCTGATTCCTTTGCATTTACTTAAGCATATTTTATTGGTAGCACATGATCTATTTTGGAGAACATCTCATGTGTAGCTGAGAAAAGTGTGTATTCACACTGTTGGGTGGAGCACTGTAAAGGTCTACTAAGTGCATTTCTTCATAAATTTGGTTCAGTTCTGTTATTTCCTTGCTCATTTTTTGCATGGTTGATCCATCTCTTTGCATCAAAAGAGTGTTAAAGTCCCCTCAATACAATTATATTATTGGTCATTAGATTTTTCATGTGTGTTAAAATTTGTCTTATATAGTTGGGTATTCTTTCATTGGATTCATATATATTTAGAATTATTATCTCTTCCTTTTGCAGTTTTTCCTTAACAAGTATATAGTGACCTTCTTTGTCTCTTTTAATCATGTTTGGTTTGAAGATGACATTGTCAGCAACCAGAGTAGCTGCCCCTGCCTTTTTCTGGGTTTCTGCCACATGGAGTATTTTTTTCCATCCTTTGACATTTGTTCTATTAATGTCTTTTAACATTAAACATGTTTCTTTTACGCAGCATATTATTGGATTTTTTTTATCCACTTTGACAGTCTGCTTCTTTTGATTGGTGAATTGAGGTGATTTATGTTGATAGTTATAACTGATTCATACTGACTTATCTTTGTCATGTTGTTTGAAACCATAGGATCCCTATTCTCCCCTTGCTTAATTGCTTGCTCTGCTTGGTTGCTCTCTTTTTTTTGGTGTTGAAGTTGTAGTTACATTTTTCTCTTCCCAAAATATCTGTCAGTACCCTTTTTAGCACTGTTTTGGTTGTCATGAATTTCTTCTTTGTCATGGAAGTATCTCATCTCTCCATTAAATTTTATAGACAGTTTCACAGAATACATCAATCTAGGTTGAAAGTTGTTTTCTTTCAGGAACTCAAACATCTCACTCACACTCATCTTTATGGTCTGTGTTGAGAAATCTGTCATGATTCTGATGGGTTTTCCATTATAGGTGATGTTTGTTTTCTCTAAAAGCTTTTAATATTCTGTTCTTTTGCTCAGTTTTTTTTTTTTTTTTTTTTGGATCTTGATTATTATGCATCTGGGTGACGATTTATTTTGATTATGGCTAGATGGAGTTCTATATGCTTTGGTTATCTGTATATCAGATTCCTTTGCTATGTTTGGGACATTTTCTACTACTGGCTCTGCAAACATGCTTTTTATGTCTTTTGTATTATCTCTAGCTGTTTTGTTGATACTTATCACTCTTTTACTATTTTTTTGCATCATCTTACAGCTGTTGTATTGTTATTTCCTGGTTTCTCATTTTTTTAAGAAATGCTTCCTTTCATGATCACTAGCTGCAGTGCTATCTTCAAGGTCTGAAATTCTGTCTTCTGGTTTTGCCAGCTTTCAGTGGAATTCTTAATGCCCTGAATATAAATTTCAGGGGCTGGGGAGGTAGCTCAGTAGAATAAGCGCTTGCCTGGCAAGCACAAGGGCTTAAGCTCAATCCCCACTTCTGAAAAACAAAAGTGGAATGTAAGTTTCAATTCGTTTCATACATTCTAGTTCTTTTCTGTATTGTTTAGTCAATATTTCCATCATTTTCTTATTCCCTTTGATTTTTCATCTATGTCTTCCTTAAATGTATCAAGCAATTCTTTCATGATTGCTGTCATGTCCTTTTTTTACCTAACAGACTACTTCCATAGCCTGACAGAGTCAGTTGCTATCATCTCTGAAATTTCAGGTGTGTGACTTCCACATTCTTTCATGACCTTGTCTCTGAGTCTTAGTTTTGACAGTCTAAATATCTGAGATTGCCTTCTGTTCCTTTCTTTTGCCATTTTTTGCAGTGATGTTAGATGCACAAGATAAAGGACAGAAAGGCTCTCCAAAGTTTCAGCAGGCAGCATAGGCTTGTCAAAGCTCCTGCTATGTGGAGTTCAATGTACTTTCTACCTTATTAAGAAGAGTGGGACAAGCTGCCACTCAAAGGAATCTGACAATCTTGAGTGCAGGTAGAAGATGTGTAAGGCTCTCTTCATGTTGGATTGGTGCAGGACCATGCTATGTAAGAGTCCTACAGGTCACTGTGATAGTGCTCACTGGAGGTCTTCAGGTGAGCAGGAGCAAATTCTGCTTAGCAAATTCTGGCAGGAAGGCTGGAGGCCTGGGCTGAGGCTTCCAGGTATCTTCAACAGTCTTCAGAGTGAGAAGTGGTGGCTGGAATCAGCAAACTAAGGTGGGAAAGCTAAAGGGGCAGGTGCTAGCCCTCCAGGTCTCTCTGGAAGTTTTGGGCTAAGCAGAGGTTTCTGGATTAGTAAACTCCAGCTGGAAGGCTACGTGGCTTTCTGTCAGTCTTCAGGGTGAAGGAAACATCTGTAATCCACAAACTCTGGTGAGGGGCAAGGGCTAACCTACCATTTCTCTCTGGCTGTCTTCAAACTGAGCAGAGGCTTCCAGACTCAGAAAACTCTAGGTCTTTGAATTTTAGAGGCACAATATTCTATGTCTTTATATATTCTAAATATAAAGTCCTTTATGTAATGGAGACTACTACAATTTTTTCCCAATTCATGGATTTTCTTTTCACTCTGTTGATGATTTTTTCTGATGTACAGAAACTTTTCACAGGCCTTTTTTAGTCATGGACCTCCAACAATTTGAAGAGAAACTGTATAAATTTTCTGAAAACCCTGAAAAGTTCACTAATAGATTCCACCCATGGAAGTGGGTTTTAATCTCACCTGAAAAGATTTCCACTTCATCTGGGTTTCTTTGTATGCACCAGTAAAAAAAAGAGAGGGACCATGCAATTCCAGCCTTTGCTTGAGCAAGTGCCTTGAAACAATGACAAGGCAGAGTAGCCCAGGTTTTATTTTAATTTGGAAGAAAGGAGACAGGAGCCAGGTGTGGTGGCACTCAACTGTAATCACATACTTGGGAGGCTGAGGCAGGAGGGTTGGTGGGTTCTAGACCAGCCTGGGCTACAAAAGTGAGCTCAAGGCCAGCCTGAACCGCATAGTGAGACCCTGTTTCAAAAAGAAAAGGAAAGGAGACGGGAGAATACTGCTGCCCTCTCTGCCAAAACAGCATCATCTACAGGAGGGCAAAGAGGTGGAGAAGTGGAGCTGTGAGAAGTTGCCTCTGCGTCTGATTCCCCTCATCCCTCTTGAAGCTGTCAGGCCCTGGTGACTTCACCTTCTCTCTGAGCCCCCTCACTTGTGCCTTTGTGCTCTCTGCTGGGATGACACTGCCTGGGATTGCTTAGGGTCCTGCTATGTAGTTCAGCCTTAAACTCACTATGAGGCCCAAGCTGATCTGGAACACAGGGCAGTCCTGCTTAAGTTCCAGAGTGCTGAGATTACGAGTGATCACCATCATGCCTGGCCTAAATCCATGTTTTCTGACTTCCCGGCTGGTTTCCCACAATGCCTCTCATTTGGAACATGAAGTCTTTCCCCAGAATTTTTCGATAAGTTAAGGACTAAATAGGCATCCAAAGAGACTGGGCTGAAGTCTACAGACTGTTGGAATGAAAGCCACATGTTGTGGTTTGGCTACAGATTGTATTGAAACAATATAGGACACATAATTAATAGGATTATTTTGTAGTCACCCAAAGAGAGTGCAGGAAATGTGTCCACACACTAAAGACCAAAAGAATCCAGCTGAGGGTCTGGGTCCCACAGTAATGTCCTGAATAAAGACTTAGAGCCCATATCAGTGTCCCCCATGCGTCCAGCTGGAGGCCTAGAGCCTGCAACCATGTCTCATTCAGGCCTGTTTTGTGGATTTGTGCTGGGAAGGCCCAAAGGTCAGTGGTGGAAGCTAGAAAATCTGTGCCATCAGGGTGAAGGATCTGTGCCAGCAGGCTGAGGGATCAGTGCTGGAACCAGGAAGCAAAACTCAAAATAAAAACCAGAGCTCTCCCAAGAAGTACCACAGCCATCCTCAGCAACAGTAAAGTCCCAAGCCCTTCCAGTGATGAGAATCGCTGAATACATATCAGGAAAGCAAGTGAGAAAAGCTTTTCCAGGAGACTGAGAAGTACACCATATTTCCCTCCAGAGTCAGGAAGCAATGCCCAAAGTAAGGACCAGTGCTCTCCCAAAGTGAAATGTAATCATTCTCAGTAACAAAGTCCCAAGCTCTTTTGACAATGAGAACAACCTCGTTCATATCAGGAAAGCCAGCATGACAAGCTCCTCCAAGAGAACCAACAGCTCTTCAAGTGTTTCCTCTCCAGTTCTGCCTCTTATGCCGCTAGCAACACTTCTCAGGTGGGCCCACACACCCAGCACCAGGCTGGTTGAGTTCAGCTGTGTGTTAACAAGTTGACCACCATCAGTCTACTACAACACACAATGAATGTGTACTTCTTTTGTGCAGTCTTCCTTGATTGGAGAAGGTTATATCTGTGTATCTGGTGCCGTGACCAGATGAGGACACCAGAGCCTTGCCCCTCTCTGGGTGCATGGCCCTCTGCATAACACACCCAGATCCTGTTTCTTCATATCTCAGATCTCCAACAAGACTGTCAACCATGAGTCATCTCCTAGATAGTGATAAACAGTAATAACCAAAACATAATCTCTGCCTTCCTAGGGCTTCTGATTTAGTATGGAGACACAGGTACTGGTGTACTATATTATCACTATCTTACACTACCAATGTGCACCAACCAAATAAAAGAATATTTGACAACTTCCAAACAGAACTCTGAAATATCCCTAAGATACTCACTGCAAAGTTCCACAGGACAAGTTAAAAATAGGTGAAACTCCTGGATGTTTACCCTTTGAACAGAGGGTGCTTTGAGAAGATGAAGATGTATCACTCAGATCTCTATGAATTTCTAAAACTACTACCTGTCCTTCCAGGTAAGTAGAACAGGAGAACATGCTTGTCAGTTTAATAAAAAATGATTAAAAACAGAAATTTGCTAGAGAGAGAGAGACAGACAGAGACAGAGAGAGAGAGAGACAAAGAGAGAGAAGAGCTGTATGACAGGCTAATAGTGAAGTCTTTGTGACTGTACCCAATTGCAATCAACAAAATGATGTGTTGTTTGAGGACCAAGAAGGACTTGTCAGGATTTTAATAATAGAGGTGGAGAAACCAAACAGAAGTTCTACTTCCAGGTCATCTTGGTGGGTATATTCATGGGCATCCTCAAGCCTGTAAATTATGATAAGCTCAGGACTATCAGTCTGGGCACCATAATGAGAAAACAATAGATTTCCAGCATCAGCTTGAAGAGGTGCTCCACACATAGAATAATTTATACTCAGAGTACAGAGAGGGTCAAATTGACCTAGAGTATTATTTAATTAGCCAATCAGCTTCAGACATTAGGAAGGAATGCCAAAAACTTCAACAGGTCTCACAAGCTGGGTTAAGTGAAGTGGCCAAAGTGGCTAATAGTCTTTAAAATCCATGATAAGGGTTGGATACAGCTGAATATGTTAGATATAGTTATTGTCTCTTCTTCTTGGAGTTTTCTTTTAATAAACATGTAGTGACCTTCTTTCTCTCTTGATCAGTCTTGGCACAAAGTTCATTTCGACTCCAAATAGAATAGCTACACGTACTATTTTCTGGGTTTCTGTTACATGAGATATTGTTTACAATCATTTGACTTTCAGTCTGTGAATTTCTTTTTGAGGTAAATGTGTTTTCTTTATACAACACATTATTGGATCTTGTTTCTTGATCCACTCTACCAGTTCATTTTGTGATTGGTGAAGCATTTACACTCATGAATGTAACCTATGTATTGGCTTGTGTTTGTCATATTATTTTCTTTCTTTTATGTATTTTAGTACCGGGTCTACAGGGTCTCACTACATAGATCTGACTCATAGCGATTCTCCTGTTTTCAGCCTCCCAAGTAGTGGGAGTACAGATGTGCACCACCACAACCAATCTTAAATGCTGTCTCAGCATGACCTGTGGGTGGGGCTGGCATAGCATGCTGGGGATTAAACCCTGACTGCTGTGCTCTGCCTAAGCAGGCACTTTAGTCTGATGAGCTATCTGGCTGGCTATTGTCATATTATTTTTCTGTTGTTGAGTTCCTTTCTTTCCCCTCAGTTTAATTGCTTTTCTGGTGGATTGCTTCCCTTGATATTCCAAAGAACTTAATATGACACTGAGTTCCAAAGTTATAATGCACACATCTTTAAAATTTCACTTTTTCAAAGAGGAATCAGAGTATATTGCGTATAGATACTAATTCTCAACACTATTAGCAGAACTGGCAATGTCAGAAACTGTTGACTTGAGCCTTTTACAGCTCAGCATATTAATATGGCTTTACATTTTATACCTCATGGTTAGGCTTTTTTGCTGGATGGTTAAGACCAAGATAAAGTGAGACCTATGTATTTCTAAATTGTACTAATAAACTTAGTAAAAAGAGACAGAAATTGCACTTTTGTCATGAAATGTGCATGTATTTAACCACATGCTAAATTTTTCTTCTAAGGATAAGGCCTGAGCTATTGCATTATTTCTTTAGCACTGTTGATAATTCAAAGACAGAAAGACCAGAACTGGATAATTAAACCTAGCACCATGTCTGTGGACCTTAATATTGTCTGGCCATGGAGAAAAACCCAAGCATCTTTCGAAAGAAGGCTAAGATGGACATTATATGTATATATTAAATACTTTCTGTCTTGAATTATAGGAATAAAACTGTAATCAAGAAAAAATTATTCCCCGCAGATCATGAAAGTTGAAAAATTAGCTTTTATGAGAAAACCGTTGGAACAATTTACTAACAGTGAGGCTTAAAATATTCACTTATCTTTTGAATTTTTAAAGTAAGGTGGTTATCTTTTAAATAAGATATTTAAATATTAACCTAATTGACGTTTTAAAGTAAAATAATTCTTATGTTCATTTCAGACCCCATAAACAGTCTAACATCTTAATATTGCCCAAGAATATAACAATGTGGACTTTTATACTATTGCACAAGGGAGTATGAGTGCTCTTTTTTTTTTTTCATTTTGAGAGTCTTCTAAGCTATCCAGGCTGCAATCTAACTTTCAGTCCTCCTGCCTCAACTTCCAACAATGCAAGGATTAGAGACATGTGATCCCATGACATGGTGATGATACTTTACAACCACATAAAACACAGCAGAGGTGGAGACACAAGGGCTGGGAAGGGGAAGTTTGTGGTGGCCAGTGGTTTGCTCAGATTCATTGCCTGTCCAGTCATCATCCATCCGAGTTAGGGTGGGAGCATTGCAGGTCTCTATGCTGTGGGGCCTGTGGCTACACCCTATCCAAAAGCACAGAAATCCCTTTAAAGTTCTTTAGTGTCCTTAGGGACCACCAATGAGAGTCCAGGCTGAGCTTAAGGAACAGGGGGATAGAGCAATTGCAGGCCCTTTTAGTCCCATAGAAAGCCACTAAATCTTCAGTCCAGCCTCAGGTTCTGCATACTGGAAGTGGCTGAATTCACGGAAGAGTTACGTCAGGAGGATACTGTATAGGATCTGGGACGCATCATTACCTCCCCACAATGCTGTCCAGGGCCCCAGTCTGCAAATAGGCTACTTTGCTGACAATCCTGGAAGTAGCCATCTCACAGACTTTTCTGAGATTCTAGACTTGAGTCACTGAGCTCCACGGCCCAAGGATATGGTCAGAGGCCAAAGATTTGTCTGAGTGATCTCTCTAGGACAAGATCAAATCCTAGCACACAGTAGCCTACAGCAACTGAGGTACATGGCAGTAGAGTGGACCTCATTATGCCCTGAGTGAGTGCTTGCTCTAACTGGCCCCCCGGCCCAGATTGCTGTGAGCTCAGTCATAGCCTCAGCACTCAGCTCTGTCAGGAAGCCACATGTGAGCCCATGCACCAGGATCCAGGTCTCCAACTGCTGGACGCACAGGAGTGGCCAAGTTCCTGAGAGGACCTTCTTCCCTGTGTGATCTTGCAAACTTGTTGGAAATATAGAAGAGAAGAGGGACTGAAGGCATCTCTGAGCTTGAGGACATATCCCAGGAATTCTGTGAGGACCAGGAGTGAGAATCAAGGCAGACACACTGTTCTTCCCTGTGCTGAGGTCAACTGTCCGCTACCATAGCCTGTGCTGGCCTTCCCACAAACGAGGAAGCAGCAGAGCTACTGACTAGAGCTGAGCACTTTGTACTAATTGTCTTCTCTTTTTTTCTATTTTTCTCTTTTATTTTTCCTCTTCTTTTATTCTTTTCTCTCTTTTAATTCATCTTCTTTGTTTCTCCTTTTTTTTCATCTACATCTTTTACCCTATCACTCTCCTTCCCATGTGCCTTCTTTGCCTTTACCTTTTCTCTTCCCTCCTCCTACTCCTCCTGCTATTACTTTGGATTCTTCAGACAGGTTCTCATCCCATCATTGATCATGCTCACTAGGTAGCCCACACTGACCTCAAATGTACAGCAATCTTTTTAGGACAGAGTCCTAAATGCTGACATTACAGACTTACAAAACATGCCTGACCAATTTTTGTATTTTGCAGTATAACAAGGGGACCTGCCCACACAATGTCAACCTGGACACACAGGGGCAGAGATGATAGTTTCTACAAAACCAAGCATCTAATCCAGGGACAATCAAGTGAAAGGAAGAGGAGCAGCAAGCACTCAGTTGTTATTGTCCCTGTCACCCATGAGGTCTGGGAATGGCCCTCTAACGAAGTATCTCTTTCTCAAATGTTTACCTTGCATAATACTAACCAAAGTGGGCAAGGTGCAGATATTGCAATTTAAAGAAATACCTTGTAATTGACTCAGCCTTTCTGAAATTAGCAAAAGATGGATCACCAGACAGAGGGTTGAAACCTGGTGTCCTATAAATACTTCCTCTTGGCCTGCCATCACTGCATTCATATTCCTTCTCTAACAACTCCTAGGCTCATCAGCTGCTCTGAAGCCATGACCCTACATCTTCAGTGTGTGTACCTCATTCTCCTGGGAGCTCTTCAGACCAAGACTCTGAATGCCTCACCAACTATGAGTGAGAAGCCATCACTGACCAAGGTCCCCCTACAGCCAAACTTCCAGGATGTCCAGGTAAGTGCACTGGATGGGCAGTTGAATGGTGGATCTTTGGGAAACAGACAATGGGAGGACAAGGGAGCAGAGGCCAAAGGACACAAAAGATTTTTAGGAGAGGACCAGGACTCCAAAACAAGCTCCAGTGCATGAAAGGTGGGGACATCTTCACTCCCTCTACAACCCCAGGAACTCTGGGACTCTGGATGGTGCACATTCTACCTGTTCAGGTAGAATGCCATTATGACAATTCAAAGCTACCTGTTTACCCAGAATCTATCCTCGACCTGGATGGCTCAAGTTTGTTCCCCAGGGGAATACCCAGAGACTCCAAGAAGAGTCACACAAAAGAGGAAATTCTGGGGCAATCTCTGGGTTGTTCCTGTCATCATCCTCTTGCAGTTCCAGGGAAAGTGGTACGCCGTGGGTGAGGCAGACAGCACAATTCGGAATGGACACACAAAGTATTTAAAGATGTACAGTGTCGACTACACGCTGAAAGCAAACCACAGCTTCAGTGAGAACACCACAACATTCAGGTGAAGTCATTTCCTCTTGAGGGTCTGATAAACAGTGCGATGTCACAGCCAAGGGGTTACCAGGCTAAGGGACATGGTCATTCATCTCACCACTCTGCACCCCATCTTCCTCTGTTCCCTTGATGAGCACACATGGTCAGCTCCAGCACAATTGCTCACACACACTCGGTAGAAACAGAACAGAAGGTATGGTGTCTCAAGGGGCGGGATGACTCTGGATCAACTTGGTTTCCCAGCCAGGTCATGTATCTAGGGTTTGGAGTCAAGTGACTCTAGGGAGCCAACCTTACTACGATCCTATCATGATCAGCTCCACACAAGTTTGAAGCAACATTGTATAACTTGATGAGACCTGACTCAAACATTTTTTAAAATGCAGGTGATGTAAATAAGTGTAGTAGCCCTGGATTCAGTCACCACCATAAGCATCACACCAATAATACTGTAGATGTGAGGTCTCAGTAGGACTGAAAGCTCACCTCAGGAGTCAGAAAAGTGGTCAGCCCTGAATGTGGCCACCCTAACAAGGGCTAATTAGGGGCTGTGAGGGGGCATTCACAATACAGTTGGTGGACATCTGAAACAGAGCCTCACATTCAGCTCCTACAAGACCCAGAACTGGGTAGAGCTTTAGCAGAAGAAATGTGTAAAGGTATGCCTGGGCTTCTCCAGTTCAAAGAAAACTGATTTGGGAAAGATGAGGACAAGGAGGGGAGATCCTGGTTTCACCTACTTGTGGTGCTTTCTGGCTCTGACCACTGGTTAGATTGGAGTTGGAGCATTTGAAGATTTAGGACCACAGTAAAGGCAGGACTGAGGGGTTTAGCAATGGTGTCTGGAGTGGTCTTTTACTTACAATGAATTCTGGATCTGGTTACTGGGTGGCTTGGGGTGACAACATTTGAGGATTGAGGGTCACATCAATGGAGGACTGAGGGGCTTGGCTGTGGGATGCAGAGGTGGGATGCAGGCATGAAAAGATAAAGTTGTGGCTCTGAAACTGGAGCCATGCTGGGTATGGTGCACAATGAAATTCACAGTTAATTACCAGGAGATGGGAAAGAAAAACAGCATATATAAGAACAGGGCACAGTGTTAGGGTTCTGTGCATGACAAAGGCTTGCCCTCCCCAGGAGAAGACAGCAGAGGAGATAGTGTGTCCAGAAGGGGAGCTCAGGCTTCCCTGGAACACACCAAGCACAGGTTCTGTGGGGAAGACCCAGGGCTATAGACTGGGTCAAACAGATTGCCTGTCATGACAGGGTCCATGCTTGCATGGGATGAGCTGGATCTCGGAATCCCTGGACTACACTGTTCACACTTCCACCAGCTTATCCTGTGACAGCTCCCTTCTCTGCCCCCTCCATTTCTTGCCCTCACAGGAACAATGTCTGTCGACACTCTGTCAAAACACTTGTCCAAAATGTGGAGCCTGGACAATTCACTTTGGGCAGTTACAAAAGTGAGTCCTGAATGGTGGTAATGGTGGTGGAGAGGCTGAGCTTGGGATTCAGGTGGCAGAGTCCACTGAGAAAGACATAGGCTTTCCTGATGCTCTACACAGATACTCCTCTGTGGGGAGCCACACTGTCTGACTGGTCAGGGAAGATGAGGACAGCCCCTTCATCCCAGCCAGAACAGGGATGACCCTCACAATTTACAATGCAGATACACATGGAATACTGAGCTACATTATGAGAGTGGCCTCCACCAGCTACAATCAATTTGCCATAGTTTATGTGGAGAAGAATGTCAGATTCCAGTGGTACTTCAAGATGATACTCTATGGTTGGTCCTCACTCTGTCCCCTCAGAAACCTGGCTCCTGGTAAATACATAAGGGAAGAATATGCTCTCCCCAAAGCTTCAAAATTTTCCCCAGTTTGAGCCCCACCGAGGGGGAAGTTTTTCCACAAACTCTCTATTGGAAAGGGGTCTAAGCCCTCATTCATTCATTCAAAAGTATTAATGGAGTGAGCTAACCATAGCAGTGCATGCTCCTCATCCCAGCACTCAGGAGGCTGAGGCACACTTGTGGGCTCAAGTACAGCATGAACTGTACAGCAAGACCCTGTCTCATAAAACAAAAGAAAAGACGACTTTTTGCCCACTCACCCATTATCTTGACCACAGGGAGAACCAAGACACTGAACCATAAACTGATGCAGCAGTTCATCAGGATTGCCACATCTGCGGGCTTCTCTAAGGACAACATTGTCTTTTTGCACTCTACTGGTAATGACACAATCACCATAGACTGGGACATGAGATTCTCCTAACCTCACACTACCCAACCAAGGAAAGAGGATAGGACAGCCAGTCCCCTGCTCCAGTCACTAGGGAGTGGTAATAGCCAAAAAAGGGCTTGTGGTTCCTGAGAGATTCTTGGCACTAGCGATCCCCTGAAAGTTCAGCCAAAGACAAGCCAGATGACTATTTCAGGCCCATGTCCACATTTACCCAGCATCACTACTCTGGGCTACCTCCTCTCCTTAACTTAGCTCTTTATTCCCTGAGTCAACTCATTTCCATGCATTGAACCTTTTGTCCTGGGCCACTTCTTGTCCATAGATTGTGTCCTGACATATTTCCTACCTCCCCTTTATACTTGGTCATGCTAATTCATAACAAGAGAAATATCCTTACATTAGGAGCACTGGCCTGGGCAGAGAATCGAGGCTGGCCACTCAGTGGCCTTGGGTGAGTGGTTGAGGGGCTGTGAGGGTAAATAGGTTGTACGCTTTAGTTCAAAGCCTCTGAGGCCCAGCCACTGTGGGTATCCAATCTTGAGTCCCTGAAGTTATTGAAGTCCTACATGCACTACAGCTAGGGAAGACTGGGCTTGAGGAATCCAGTGGTGGGGAATGCATCCTGGAAGCCAGAGAACACATGTACATGGACACACCCCTGCCTGCTCTAATGCTCTTTCCCCCCACAGAGAGGTGCATCAGTGGATGAACTGGCAGTGAGTATGGTCGGGTTGGGGACTGATGGGAGGGCAGTGCAGTGTGGGCACTTGTCCTGGGGCTGCCTTTGTTTCTCCTCCCCCAACCATGAATTTCCATCATCTATGACCTGATCCTCCTTTTCAGGTGCCTCCTGTGTCTTAAAAATTCCTCATCTTGTTCTTATTGTCATCATTGCCTAGGGTCCCTTCTGGCTGCCACATCAGCAACAATGTCGCCAAGAGGAGATGGAAGACTCTTCCTGCAGTGCAGTGCTGCCCACCCATCACTCCAAAAGCCACCTCCTTCATAGAGCTCCTCTTTCTGCTAATTAAATATATACAACCAGGTCTCTAAGTCTGCTTCTGTATCTACTTGCTTGATGTCATAAATTATATTAAAAAAAAAAAAAAAGATTACTCCTTGGTTTGGGGTCTATCCTAGTTCGAAATATTGCTAAAGGCTGTGATGAAAAATCGTTAAGGTTCTATTTAAAATCTCTCTTGGTCTTTCAACAATCTTTTTTTTTTTAATGTATTTAGCACATAGTCCAGAGGGTCTCATTACACAGATCCAACTCATAGTGATTCTCTTGTTTTCAGCCTCCCAAGCACTGGGATTATAGGCACGCACCACCACACCCAGTTTCTATCCCTGTCTCAATGCATCCCAGAGGCAGGGTCAGCATGGCACACCAGGGATCAAACCCCAGCCTCTGCATCTGCTTAAGCAAGTTCTTTAACCTGCCTAGTTATCTGGCTGGCCCTCTCCACATTCTTAAAAATTCAACAATATGTTAATGTTGAAACTATAGCCATTTGAAACTGAATTAGTTCTCCCTATTCACAATCATGACATATTTTTCCCTGTTCTCAGATCTTTGCTGAGGTTGCTGAGTTTTTGTTTTAGAGATCTTTCTCTTTGTTGCTTAGAATAGTGTTTAATTTTTCCTGGTGCCATTGTGAATGATACTTCTTTCTAACTTTTTATCAGTAAGTTCATCATTTGAGCATGTGAATGCTACTGATTTTGATGTGTTGATTCACAGCCCTCAGCATTGCTGGAAAAGGTTATTTGAAGAGTTTTTGGTGGAAATTTTAGGTGATTCTATGTAAAGTATCATGTCATCTACAAATAATAATTTTACTTTTTCCATTCTTAC
>PVKN010025943.1:0-13965 GCA_004027915.1 Capromys pilorides
TGCAATAACAGCTAATTAAATACAAAACTGTAATTAAAAAAAAATGACAAAGAAAAGTCCAGGTCTTGTGGATTCACCACTGAATTTTACAAGAAATGTACAGAAGATGTAATCCCAATACTCCTCAAACTCTTCAATGAAATTGAAAAGGAAACAATCCTCCCACATCATTCCTGGAAGCAAGTATTATATTGATACCCAAACCAGAGAAGGATATAACTAAAAAAGAGAACTACAAGCCAATCTCTCTCTCACTAACATAAATGCAAAAATCCTCAACAAAATCTTCACCAAAAGAATACAACAAATCATTAAGAAGATTACACACCATGAACAGGTAAGATTCATTCCAGGTATGCAAGGATGGTTCAGCACACGCAAATCTATAAATGTAATACCTATGTCAATAGAGCTAAATTCAAAAATCACATGATCATCTCAATTAATGCAGGAAAGGCTTTTGACAACATCCAACACTCATTCATGTTCAAAGTCCTACAGAAAATTGGA
The DNA here is from genome assembly GCA_004027915.1 of Capromys pilorides. NCBI lineage: Eukaryota > Metazoa > Chordata > Mammalia > Rodentia > Capromyidae > Capromys > Capromys pilorides. The sequence continues at coordinate 511 of PVKN010025943.1, forward strand.
ATAGAGAGCCTCTACCTCAATGTGATAGAAGCCATCTATGACAGTCCAACAGCTAACATAATCCTAAATGAGGAAAAACTGAAGTCTTATACTCAGATCTGGTACAAGACAAGGATGTCCTCTATCACCATTCCTATTCGGTATAGTTCAAGAATCATTAGCTAGGGCCATAACACAAGAAAGAGAAATAAAAGGAATAAGAAAAGGAAAAGAAGGAGTTAAACTATCATTATTCACAGATGACATGATACACTACTTGTAAGACCCAAAATACTCCAAGAAGCTACTAGAATTAATACACAAATTCAGGGTACAAAGTCAATACTCAAAATGTAACAGCATTCCTCTACACACATAACAAACACACTGAGAGAGAGATTAGAGAAACAATATCCTTTACAATAGCACCACAGAAAATAAAATACTTGGGAATTAATCTAACTAAAGAAGTAAAAGATCTATTCAATGAAAACTATAATACTCTGAAAAAGAGACCATAGAGTATTTCAGCAGATGAAAAGATATTTCCTGGTCCTCGATAAGAAGAACCAACATTGTGAAGATGGCCATACTTCCAAAACTGTTACACAGATTTAATGCAATCCCAATCAATATACCACCAACATACATCAGAGACCTGGAGAAATCATTCCGAAAATTTATTTGGAACCAGAAAAGACCTAGAATAGCAAAGGTAATTCTAGGCCACAAAGACAGGGCAGGAGGCATTACAATACCTAACTTAAAACTATATTACAAAGCTAGTGTGATAAAGTTAGCATGGTATTGGCAGAAAAATAGACATGAGGATCAATGAAATAGATTAGAAGATGCAGAAGCAACTATAAACACACTCAGCCACCTTATCTTCAACAAAGAGCCAAACATGTATACTGGAAGAAAGATAGCCTCTTTAACAAATGGTGCTGGTAAAACAGGCTCTCCACATGCCGAAAACTAAAACTTGACCCACATCTATGAGGATGCACTAAACAAAAGCCAAAATGGATTAAAGATCTAAATATTAAAAGCGAAACACTAGGGCCGGCGAGATGGTTCAGTGGTCTAAAGCACCTGCTTAGGAGGGCTCAGGCAACTGCGGGGACTGCAGTTCGATCCCCGGCACCACATGCTGTGCCAGCGCCGCCACCAGGGCAGGCTGAGCCAGCCACAAAATTAATAAATAAAGAAACAAAACAAAACACAACAAGCAAACAAATAAATAAAATAAAAATAAAATTTAAAAAAAAAAAAGCGAAACACTAAATCTCATGGAAGAGAAAGTATGAGGAAATCTGGAAGATATCAGGATAGGCAAACAGTTCATAGACAAAAATCGAACTGCACATGTAATACTTGAAAGAATTAACAACTGGGACCTCCTCTTACTGAGAAGCTTTGCCATGTCAAAAGAAATTACCAGAAAAGTGAAACCCACAGATTTCCAAAAAATGTTATCAAAGCAAGTACTCAGACAAAAGTCTTCTATCTAGAATTATTAAAGAACTAAAAAACATTAGGGCCCCAAAATTTAAAGACCCAATCCAAAAATGAACATCCAAGATGAACACACATTTCTCAGAGGAAGAAATACTAGAAGCTTATAAATACATGAAGAAATGCTCCACATCGCTAGCCATCTGTGAAATGCAAATTAAAACAACACTTAGATATCATCTCACCCCAGAAAGAATGGCTATCATAAAGAAATCAACCAAGCACAAATGCTGGAGAAGTTGTGGGGAAAAAAAGAACACTTTTCTACTGCTGGTGGAGATGCAGAGTGGTGCAACTATTATGGAAAGCAGTGTGGAGATTCCTTAAAAAACAAGAACTGGAAATCCCATTCAATCCAGCTATTCTGCTACTTGGAATTTTCTCAGAGGAACTGAAAACATCATACCTTCGTGATATCTGTGCACCTATTTTATAGCAGCCCAATTTGTAATAGCCAAATCTTGGAAACAACCAAAATGCCCATCATCTGAAGAATGGTTTAAAAAAGATGTGGTGTTTTTATATAATCTAGTATTACTCAGCTATAAAGAATGACAAACTCAAAGCCTTCATATATAAGTGGACATACGTTGAACAAATACTCATAAGTGAAATAAACTAGACCTATATGGTAAATAGTGCCTAGTCTCCCTAGAGTAAGAACTAAAAAGAAGAAATAAAATGGAAAGGTATAATAGAAAGCAACTTCAATGGAAAAGCAAGTTAAATGGAAATGGAAGAATTTAAGGATTAAACTATATATATATATATATATATATATATATATATATATATATACTGATATCTGTGAACTAAGCAAATACACTACGGATAGCAATGTGTAATACTAAAACCATGCTTGGAACACCTATCATTCTAGCCTTCTAATTATGCACTGCTTCTAATATCATATCAATAATTGCTATACTCTCTCTCAAGTAAATATTTTCTTAAAAATAAACAGAAAGACAGAAATGAAGGAAGGAAGGAAGGAAACAAAAGAAAAGATGTGACAAGGAAAAAAAGGCCATAGAAGTGTAATGCTACAATTTTGTAAATGGTTAAACTCAAAAATATCTGTGTAACAATGTACATTTGATCTTTTTAAAAATGTTTATTGGGTTTTTAAAGTTTAGAATATCAACAATTGATGGAAACTACCTGTTTCATGTTATGTCTAAGGCAATTCATATTCAGAAAGATAGTGATGTTAAGCTCAAGTGCCTAAATTATAGGGAATAATATCATTAATCTTCTCTTCTGGGTGGTTAACAACTTAAGTTGACAGTCCAAATAATTAGAGAAAAAGAAGGGATACAAGTATAGCCATTAAATTGGCTCTACCCCTCAAGGTCAGTGAGAACACGGGACATAAAAGAACCTCACTGTAGCAGCATATAACTCAGTGGAGTCCCAAATTCTCTGTTTAAAGAAATTATGGGGCTGCAGAGGAAAGTGATCAGTGATGTACAGTGTGCCTAAGGAGAATCACCTAGAAAGAAAACATTCTCTCAGGCTTCCACGGAGAGCAAAATGGTCAAGCAATGGCCATGATTCAACCAGATGGCTGACACTGACAAAAGATTTGCAAACTGTAGTACATGATTCCAGTGTAAACCCTGAGGGGATCTCACTGATCTTGTCAGGTACAAAAGTTCCATATTTTTTGTAACATAGGTCTTGCTTTACCTAGGTCTTAATTATCGAGCAGAAAAGTCTAACCACGAGGTATAAAAAGGAAAGCCATACTAATATGCTGAGCTGTAAATGGCTCAAATCAACTGCCTCCAATAATTCCAGATGAGCTGATAATCCACTACTGTTATGTACTATTGGACTATATATACAGCTACTTTCTCTTTGTGCACACCTGTAGTCTCAGTGCTGGGGAGGATGAGACAGGAGGATCACTATGAGTCTGAGTTGAGTAGCAAGATCCTGTACCAGAGAAATAAAGATTTTTTTAATGTTTTCCAGTTATACAGGAAGAATAACTTCAAAAAATAAACATAGTGACTATACTAAATAATGTTTTGCATTCTTGAAAATTACTGAGAGTATATTTTAAGTGTTCTCAGTGATTGTTATGGTTTACATCTAGTTGTCCCCCAAAGTCTCATGCAATCATGGGGTGGGGATTTCTAGAGTTTGAGACTTGAGTCATGATCCACTGGTATTATGTGTTTTAGTACTGATGGGGTTATCAGTCTGAGTATGGCTGGGATTATTGGTGTGGCCTAAGGCGGATAGGCTAAGGCAGAGAGCCTGAATGTAATATAAAGAGAGACAGAGAGACAGATGCTGGTTGTTGCTCTCTGAGCCCTGGTTGGTCTATTGCCTCTGTCGTGATTGTTGCTGTTCCACCACCATGAACTGGATGCTCTCTGCCCTGTTCCACTCAGCCTTGGGCCAGCTGAATATGGACTGAAACCTCCAGCAGCTGTGAGCTGAATAAACCCTTCCTTCCTTCATTTTGAGTGTTGAGTATTTGTCCTAGCAATGAGTAAAAAAAGAAGACAGTGATACAGGAGAATGAAATTCCCAACCTGAAAGGTACCTGGGATGAATTCATATTCTCTCTAAAGCCAAACAATGAATTTTAGGAACAAATAGGGGTCAACAGAAGAATTTTTATCGAAGGAAAGAAAGCTTCTGTCTTGAGAAAAGGACAAATGGGGGAGGGAAACCGGGGGCCCGCCAAGCAGGTTTTCCCCAAAGAAGTTGTCTCTTCCAGGGACTTATATAGAGTAAAACTATGCAGAGAGGTGGGTCTAAGGTGGAGAACAGGGGAACTTGCTTAAGTAGACATGAGGTGGGATAAAACTATGGTCAACTAATAAGGTTACAAGAACCATTGCTCAGGTAAAATTGATTAAATTCAGGACCAAATGGGGAAGTTAGTCATGTAACAAGAGGGCATGAATATAGAACAGGACTTCATCCAGTAGCCAGTAGCAGTTGGATTAGTGATTCCTCCTGGCTTCAAGGTGATGATGAATCCCAGAGGCTTATCCTTAAGGAGGTCAGCTTTTTTTCAATCTTTGATCTTTAGTTCTGGCCCACAGCGGCAGCATCTGCCTCTCTTACAGTTGCAATGTATCTTGTCTGTCATGCTGTCTCCTTCAAGGGCCTAGCCCTGTTTGATTTGTGATAGGTCAGAATTAAAAGCTTCCAGGCACTGTGCCCCCAAACTCTCTTCCCCTTGGCTGCATGCAGAGCCAAACCCAAAACCACAGAACAGGTCTACTTTGACCTGAACAGGCAACCATGGAAACTCCCCTTTGTTCAGACCAGGTAGCCCTGCCAAGATTAGCTCCCCACAGCTGGTCCAGCCCCCGCTAACCTGTTACCTGGCTGTTACCTGGCTGTTCCAGCCTGTGATTACCCTCCATGAAAGATCCTATAAAGTCTCCTGCCCCCCTTTGTTCGCTGCTGTCATGGTCTGGTAGACAGCCAGCCTGCTTAATGCCCCCAATAAATCTTCTACTCACGTCAGAATGCCTGGCCTGGTTGATTACATGGGTTTGGACCTAACAATTTGCCTATAATATTTCTCTTTTTCTTGTATTTAGTACAGGATCTACAGTGTCTACAGGGTCTCACTATGTAGATCTGATGCACAGTGATTCTCCCGCTTTCAGCCTCCCAAGTGCTGGCATTACAGGCATAAATGACCATGCCCAGTCTCAATCGCCATCTCAGCCTGCCCTGCTGGAGGGGTCTGCACAGCACACCAGGGATCGAACCTGGCTACTGTGCTGTGCCAAAGCAGGCGCTTTAGTATACTGAGCTATCTGGCCAGCCCTGCCTATAATATTTTTTTTGTCTAACTCAGCTGTCTACAACACTAGCACAAATGTGTATGAGGTAATACATATTAATTAGCTCAGTTGAGCCTTTCTACAGTTTCTTGTATTAGAAAATATGATTATACATAAATGTACAAAATTTTACTTTTAATTTAAAACATAAATTTAAGGTTTAAAAAAAACCCTATATAATTTAGTGGACTCTGTCTACTACTGTGGTTCATTTTTGTAGAGATTACTAGGGACTGAACAATGCATAGACAAACAAATGGCACAGGATCCCCCAACATAAATGACCCTGGGTTTTTCTTAGAATGTCATTGTCTTTCAATCCCTGACTACTCCCTCCCCTCTAAATTCAGCCACCAAATAACACTTAGATGGGAGAGAAAACCTGGAAGAAACAGCAATGTAATATCTCAAGAGATAAAAGAGAAAGGAGCTCTATGGTTGAGTAATCAGAAGTTGAAGTGCAAGCTGTAGGCAGGGGCGATGACTCCCATCTTATTCCTTAGTGCTGTGGGTGATTCCCTCAGTGCTTAAACACCTGGAAGCCTTTTATAATCTCCTTCATGTGATAGCACAAGCCTAAATATTGAGTCTCTTTTGCAAGTTACGGAAATATATGCAAAATGTGATTATATTTCATTTGAAAACTCAAACATGTATTAAAAAACAAATCTAGAAAAGTAACAAAGGATAATAGTTTATTTCAGGCTGTAAAATTATAGGTAGCTTCTATTATCTCATTTTTATTTATATCTATTCTACTTTTACTGACAACTGAAGATGAGAATGTATAATTAAAATCTTTCTTGGTAAATCTGAGAATGTCACATTCATTCAATTCACAACTCACAATCCTCTTATTCCCCATTTGAAGATCCTAGAACTCTTTGCTTCAACTCAAGATCCCAAATGTGCTTTCCCTCATTATGTCTATGGAGCTTATTTCTAACATGTTTTCCTGAATCTTGCCCCAACCTTCCTAGATCAATCACTCTCTGGTTAGCTTCTTCCTTTCAGTTGTAAAGTTCTACTTCCCTGCTTCTAGCTTTTGTACCATTGATAAATCTTTCAGTCTATTATCCAAGAACTGTGCACACAGAAAAGAGTAAACAATGATGAAGGATGCTATGAATACTTTTTTGCCTTCTCAACAAACATGTGAAGGATATAACTTTTAAAATTTTGGGTGGCCAGCCAAAGCTTAGCGGAATAAAGCACCTACAACCAGGCACAGGGGATGGGGTCGGATCCCCAGGGCACCCTGAGAGGGCAATTGAGATTGGGCATGGTTGTGCAAGCCTGTAATCTCAGCTCTTGGGAGGCTGTAATGAGGCAGACTACTAGGAGTCCAATCTCGTAGTGAGACCCTGAACACCCTGTAGACCCTTCTCTAAAATATTTTTTAAAAAAAGATTTTTACAGATTGGCCAAATAGCTCAACAGATTAAAGTGCTTGCTTAGGTAGATGCAGTGGTCAGGGTTCAATCCATGGCCTGTCCTGCTGGCCTCACCCCGGGGGCACACTGAGAGGGAGATTGAAACTGGGCGTGGTGGTGCTTACCGGTAATCCCAACTTTTTGGGAGGCTGAACACAGGCAGATCATTATGAGTCTGGTCTATGTAGTGAGACCCTGTAGACCCTTACTAAAAAATACAAGAAAAATAAAATCTTACCAGGCATGGTGGCACACACCTGTAATCCCAGCACTTGGGAGGCTGAAGCAGGAGAACTGATGTGAGTTTGAGATAAGCCTGGGCTAAAAAGTGAGCTCAAGGCCAGCCTGAACTGCACAGTAAGATCCTGTATCAAAAAGGACAAAAAAAATCTTTAAAACATTACAGCTTACATGCGGGCTTCCTTTTTCAGCTATGTACCTCTTTCTGCTGTTATGGAAACTTTTTGTTTTCTGAGAGAGCATGTTACATAGCTTTACTCCTTAGGCATTAACAAATAGTCATAATTTTAGAAAATAAAACTTGTAAAAACTCTAAGTCAAGATTCAGGGAAAAAAAAGATGATTTAGTAGCCAGCTCCTGCCAGACCCTGAATGTCCAGACTGTTCTTAGGGCTCCTGGGTTGATCTGCTTTGCTAAAGACAAACTTTTGTACCTTTACTTTTTTCCCAAAGGCACAGCAAGTGTCATTCTCTTTGTTCTTCACACTTCAAGGAACACAAGTGTGTATATTAAGGTTGCTTGTTTTATAATACTGCATAAAATGTTCAACATCTCAATTTAGTGTCTGAGAGTTCTGAATGCTGTTCTTGGGTTTTGACTTAGCCAAAACACCCATCATGAAAGGATTCACTGTCGATATCCTGAGACATAAGGTGTTTTGTCTTGCCTTATTTTACTTTTGAGAAAAAGTCTGACTGTGAATCCATTATGTAGTCCAGGTTGCCCTCAAACTCACCACCCTCCTGCCTCAATCTCCCAGGTTCTGGGGTTACACCATCTTGTCCAGATTGTTAGACAGTTTTAAAAAATTTTCAACCAAACTTTAAGATATAAACTTTTCATCACAGATACCTTTACCACCTCCTTCCCCATCTACCTACTCCTTTATTCATCAGGGTCAGCTTACGATAAGGCCAGCTCTGCTTAGAGTACATAAGGTGAATCTATTAACAAAAATAAATCTTAAAGTTTTGTTGGCTAAGTTCCTGAAATGAAAGTAGTTATTATTCCTTCCTTTCAGAAAGAATATCATAGCAAATAAGCAAAGAAGATAAAACAGTCACAAATAAATACACAGCTACATGAACAATAGAGGTAGATATGAGCTGCTTCTATAAAGCAATTATCTTAGAATTAACTAGGTTGTAAGACAGGGTATTTTTGTACTGGGTCAGTGTAATTCAGCTGGAATGACAGCCTCCTGATTATCTTCTCCTCATTCCCATGAGCTGTAGCTCTACCTGCTATTTCCAATATGTTCCAACTATAGCCCTCATCTGAAACATCGTTGTTTCTGACCATGCCCTGGCTAGGCTCAGAGACCCCAGACTGAATTCAGTTTTAGAAAAACAGCACAAATGACTGAACACAGGGAGCTAACAGAGAGCTCCCTTGGCTTTGAATCCTTCCCAAGCATCTCAAGTTAGTTGCTAAAAAAGAAATATTGAGTGATCCAAAGGAATTCTGGAAACGTCTCTCTGAATTAATTTATATGGAAGGAAGAGGGAAAAGATTACCCTTCTTTAAAAGGCCAGGCATGGAAACCATTTCTCATTTGTCAAGAGTCTATAGCTTTCCCAAATGCCCTTTCTTTGAAACATATTCTAAAAACATGATCCTTCTGTTTGACTTGCAGAACAGGAATATCTGCCTTCAAATATAGGCAGAAATTTGGCATGCAACTTGGAGTGAAACCATTGTTTTGTTTATTGGTATTATACTGGGCTGGCAAGATAGCTCAGCAGTCTAAAGCGTCTGCTTAGGCTAGCTTAGGCAACCACAGTCTAACCATGGTTCAATTCCCGGTACCACATGCTGCTCCAGACCCACCCCCAGGCCTGCCATATCGTAAATAAATAAATAAAGTTAAAAAAGCAATTAAAAGGAGGTTGTTGATATTGTATCAACCAACTAAAGTATAGAAGCATACTTATTGTCACATTAAGATGCCCATAAATAAATATGAAATACATTTTAAGCAGAAAACAATTATTAAGATGTCTTTTCAAAAAATAAAATGATTGACAGCTAATATAAATATTAAGAATAATTAAGTATTAGTTGGGTGACTTTAGTGAGAGCATCACATTCTTTTTGTGCTAGCAAATATTCCAAAAGTTTAAACAAAAATACAAAGTACAAAAATATAAGGTAGAGTAATAGAAATTAAATTGCATCATGACTCTAACTTTGTAAGTCTACTTAGTAGTGTAGCATCATAACATTAAACAAATTAAATTTGTGATGTATGTTTAATTTTTGGTTATTTAATTCAACCAAAAGCCTCACTGGCCCCATTCCCTGGGCATGTTGAGCAGGCCACTGAGGCCAGGCATGGTGACATGTGCCTGTAATCCCAGCACTGGGGAGGCTGAAAATAGGGTCACTACAAGTCTGAGCTGCATAGGGAGGCCCTATACCATACACATTTAATTAATTTATTTATTTATTTATTTATTTATTTATTTTAATTCCATGTAAGGCAAAGGTCATTCAAGACTTGGGTCTCACTCTTCCTCACCTTATTAGGGAGTGAGTATGAATTCATACTGCAAATGGAAAGCACAGTAACGTCAGATCCAATCCAGCAGCTGATACGCTGCAAAATCCTTACTCCAGGATTATAGTGCAGCATTTTTAAAGTCTAAATACCAAAATTTAAAATACTAAAAAATTTAATGTATTTTTGCATTCCTAAAATTAAGCCTAAGAGAGTGATTTCTGTCTTCACTCTAGGGGTATCTGTGTATGTGCATTTGTGGGGGGATTGAACCTAGGACCTTCACAATGAGCCATATTCTCACCCACTTCATTCATTTTTATTTTTTAAAACAGGATCTTTCTAAGTTGCTAAATTTCCCAAGCTGAACTCTAACTTGTGATCCTTCTGTCTCAGCCTCTTAGGGTACAGGGATTACAGGAGTGGACCAATGCTCCCAGCTCTGTCCTTGGTCTTGTCTTTAATTACATAGTAATTTTTTAAGAAGCATTTGAGGCAGACCACCCTGGGTTGCCGCCAACACTGCTGCCACCATCATGCCAGCCCCTCGGGTCTCAATGATACTGAGTGACACTCCAGAATGGTAGACAAGCCACTTTGGCAGTAGATTGGATCCAGCTTCATCAAACATTACTACCAGCTATTTGATAACCCAACTAGGTGCAATTTATTTTGATGCATCATGCCTTACATGGGAGGGAGTGCAGTTCCAGGGGAAAGCTGCCATTGTAGAGAAGTTGTCTAGTGTTCCGTTCCAGAAAATTCAGCACAGCATCACAGCACAAGACCATCAGCCTACACAAGATAGCTGCATCATCAGCATGGTTGCAGCCAGCTCAAGGCTGATGAAGACCCCCTCATGGGGTTCTACCAGATGTTCCCATTAAAGGATATCAATGATGCTTGGGTTTGCACCAATGATATGTTCAGGCTCGCCCTGCACAACTTCGGCTGACCTCCTCCCAGCCAGGCACTCATGCTGCTTCCTTCTGCCTCCTCTTCCTGATACTATCACGCTCCTCCAGATGCTCCAAATATCGTACACAGGCAAGCAGGGCCGTGGTGGAAGTGGGTGCGGTGCACTGCTGCCACCACAGCGTTGTGCATGACCTTTGGGTGCTAGACTAGTTGCATCAGACAGGAGAAGTTTGTGTTGTACCAGTGCATGCCTTCAAAAGACTTAAGTAATGCAAAAGGTTGTCGTTTTATTTTTTATTTTTAATCTACTGACAAGTTGCTCTAGTAATCCAAAAAAGTGAAGAAGAAAGCAGCTGCCTCACTACTCAAATATTGATTTCTTCAGATGTTTCAATGCCTTATGATACAATAAAACCACAAATATTTTCTTAATAAAAAGAAAGAAGAAGAAGCATTTTGCCATTTTGCATTGACCCAACAAGAGCATTTGGTAAATCTTTTCATTTCATGATGTAACCTTCACATCACCCATCTACTTCCATCTTCCACTCACGCAGTCTTCACCCTTTCATGCAGGATCTCAGTTGTGAAGTTCCAAGTGTGCAAGCTTGCTTCTCTACAAAGCTATTAGAAAAGTCCACCTAAGTCTCCAAATCAAAACAAACAAAGACACTAAAGAAAAAAATTTTCCCTATGAAATAACAATAGTACAATAACAACTGTATTTCTCTTTGCCTTATCATAAACACTATTTTCAATTCAGTATTCCTGGCCATCTGAATATATCAGTTAACAAAAAATAAGCTTTTCCAAAGACCTGGCAAGATGGCAGAAGCGGAACAAAAGAAGAAGCGAACCTTCCACAAGTTTCCCTACCGCGGCGTGGACCTCGACCAGCTGCTGGACATGTCCTATGAACAGCTAATGGAGCTGTATAGGACTCGGCAGTGAAAGCGGCTGAACCGTGGACTTCAGCGGAAGCAACACTTGCTACTGAAGCATCTATGCAAGGCCAAAAAGGAGGCCCCACCCATGGAGAAGCCTGAGGCGGTGAAGACATGCCTTCACGACATGGGCAGCGTGGTGGATGTCTACAATGGCAAGACTTTCAACCAGGTGGAGATCAAGCCTGGGATGATTGGCCACTACCTGGGCGAGTTCTCCATCACCTACAAGCCTGTGAAGCATGCCAGCCTGGCACTGGTGCCACTCCCTCTCCGCGCTTCATCTCCCTCAGGTAGACACCTGGCCAATAAAGCCACCACTGCCCCCCCCCAAAAAAGGAATAATACAACTACTTTGCTTATCCTTAACTAAAAATAAGAAAGTGAGTGCACTTTGATGAAACTATTAAAATATATTTAAACCACAATTTTAAGGTTACTTCCAGACACTTTACCTCTTTACCTTCCCATGTCCTTCTCCTTGTTTTATTTCTGATAGCTAAGTATTACCTTCCCCTCAAGATAGCTTGATTTATAAAAATAATCAATTATTATTATCTTCATGATTAGAAAAACATTCAGAGCAGAAGAGAGGAGCAAGTTTCCTCTGTAAGGGCCTGGTAAATTTTCAACAGCAGAAAAGGGCCAGCAGGTGGTCTTCCCCTGAGCCTCTCCCTCCTCTTGATTATCTTAGTATTCTTTCATAGAGCACATGGTCCTGAGGCCTAGTTCCTACCCACATAGATTCTCCAGGGACACAAAGAGCCTCCCTCTGTACTTCATCTGTGCCTTGATGCCAGACATATCTTATCAATTACACAGACATTAGCCACAGCCAGCTGGAGCTCTTGGGAAGATACAGATATGGTTCTGAGAAATATGTCTGTGAATCAAGACTGACAGCCAATGCTCTTAGTTCAATGTTTAAGCGATTTCCAACTGAAAAAGACTCAATGTAAGGCAAAGCATAAGTCTCCTTCCTGCTACAGTCAACTAAAGTGAGATGTTTCATGATTTTCTCAAAGAATTTTATAAATCAGACTTTGGGATTAAATCATTTGTGAAGGAAAAGATGTTATCTTGGTTCATTGCTATAGCAAAATAGCTGAGACTAATCATAAGACATCAGGAACAGTGCTATAACAATCGTACCGTTGTAATTCTTTTTGGCTTCCTCATCAACCCTATTTTGAATTCACTATTCCTGGCCATCTGAATATATCATTTATTAGACTATCTTATGCTAAAACAAAATAGCATAGACTATGCTATAACAAAATATCTGAGACTTTTATTAGAGAGTTTTTTTACAAGCATCCAAGAGCATCATGCCTGCATCTGCTCAGCCTACATGAAGACCCTCTTACCGCATCATTACATGGCACAGCACACCACAGAGATGCCACCTTCAGTCTTTCTGATTGTTCATAAAACCACTGATCACTGCCCTCTCCTGACCTCATCTAATTCTAGTTAACTTTCCAAAGGTCCCACCTCCAAATACAATTAACATGAGTGTGGGATGAAGTCTGGAGCCCATGAAAGTCTGGGGCCACATTTGAACCATAAGAGATTTAAATGAAAACAGAACTCTGGCATGGAATCTTTCCCAAAACAAAATATAACCTAACAAAGTGCAATGTCTATCCTTCCATGCTTAATTAATACACAATAATCACAAAGAATCATTTGTTGAAAACATTTTACAGGGCATCACTCATTTTCTCAGCAACCTCCCATAATCTTTTCACATTCAGATCTTTGCATTATAAAGATTTTATCAAGGTCATCATCAATTTCGAGGTCATTCATCCATTATTTCGTCTTTTCAGTTGTTTCCTGGTCTTCTGGAGATCTTTATTTGTTCATGATCTTGTATCAATTTGAACAGTTCTCTACTAGCATTTTTTTTTTTAATTTTATTTATTTATTTATTTGTTTGCTTGTTGTGTTTGTTTGTTTCTTTATTTATTCATTTTGTGGCTGGCTCAGCCTGCCCTGGTGGTGGCGCTGGCGCAGCATGTGGTGCCGGGGATCGAACTGCAGTCCCCGCAGTTGCCTGAGCCCTCCTAAGCAGGCGCTTTAGACCACTGAACCATCT
>PVKN010025944.1:0-13968 GCA_004027915.1 Capromys pilorides
TGCACACCTATGTTTATAGGAGCACAATGTATAATAGCTAAATCTTGGAAACAACTGAAATGCCCATTAAGCAACAAGTGGATAAGAAAGATGTGGTGTATTTATACAATGGGGTACTGCTCAGCCATAAATAAGGATAAACTAGAAACTTTTATAGGTAAATGGGTGGAACTTGAGACCATACTCATAAGTGAAATAAATTGGACTCACATGTAAACATCATATTGTCTCCCTGATATGAGAAATTGAAAGAGTGAATAAGGTCTAAAAATGTACACTGCAAAATGCATTGCGAAATGCATATTGTGAAACGGCTCAAAAGGAAAAAGGATCTAGGATTGAAGAAAGGTGAAAAGACAGTAGAAAAATGGGAAAAATGTAAGTTGGTTACACTATTAGTGTCTCCTAGCTCATTGAAAAGGAAGATTTGTGCTAATATTTACTAGAGAAATTTTAATGCCTATATATTGTATTCTCAATAACTACTTCAAAGATAACTATGTGATCCATTAACTATTGTTATTCTCCTATTATTTAGTTATGAGATTTGTTTTACTTTTTTTCCATAAAATAAAAAAACAATGTTCTCGTATCCAGAAAATGTTGGTAGATATAAATGCACATTCCCACAAGTATCATAGTAGGCATTCATTAGGGAAATCAAATACGCAAATACATCCAAAAGGATTTCAACCATTAACTTAAGTAGCCCAAAGTAAAGTATACAAATATAGCTTTGGACTTATAAAGGAGGTGAATGATCAAAATTCTTGTAACAATTGCATAAGCCAGGGAATGATCTACCTGAAAGCAAGTTTGTATTCTAAATAAATACCATGGACTTTCATGCACTAGGAATCATTTTTCCCTGCATTGACTAGTTAATGTGGCGTAACTAACTCATGTCATGTCTCAAATGGGAATAACAAACCCTGAATTTGCAAAATCTAAAAAAGTTCTGAGCAGCATTTTAAGCAATGGCTGTGCGGCAGATGGGATGACAATAAGATCCAGTAAGTACACACTCTAAGAAATGTTCAGGGAGGAAGTGAAGATACAGGAAAGCCTATGCCATAGCCAATTATCAAAATAAAGAAAAGGAAAGGAAGTATTCTACACCAACGAAACCCTGTGTATATAATTAACTCTGCAGCCTGCTGCCTCCTTTCAAAGTGGAGTAAGTCATGATTAGAATAATAAAAGAGTGTGTGTAGACATAAATTCGGGCACATATACCCTGACTTGCCCATGGAGAATTCACTTTTATTAAAAATACAAAAACCTGCCATTGCTATTGAATCTGCAATTTGAGAGAAAAGCTGGAGTGTTTCTCTTCACTGCCAGTGACAGAACTTTCCCATGTGTCCCAGGCTATGATGAACTTGCACTTAACCCTGTCCCCGCACAGCTCCCAGAGCTGCGGTCAGGCAGCAGCAGTGGGGTCTTTGTCCTTCTCCGAGTGAGCCCATCACCCCTTCCAGTCCTAAGAATGCACCTCACAATGAGCCTCCCTTTCACACCAGCTCCACAACTGGAATTAAGCAATTAATTGCAAAAGTAGATAATAGGTTACTATGTCTTCCCCTACTAATCTGAATGCCTTGTGAAGAAAGCTCTTTTGTTTCATGTCTTGAATAAACACTGAGTAAATGTATGTCAAATGAATAAAGTAAAGTTATTGTTTCTTCCATCTTCATAAAGAGCTATCACTGGCTAAGCCTGGGAGAATAATTTAATAAAACTCTGGATATAATCCAAATTTCATGCAATAGCACCAAGGCATATGACACTAAGGTGGCCTTGGCTATTCTCCCTTCTTTGTCAAACTTCTAGAAACCCCTATATCCTTTATGCTTGGACCTACTGGTGAAAGTTGCATTCATTTGGTATCAATTGTTATTGTTTTTCATAAGGTCTACATTCCAGCTACTCCCTTACTCTCTAATGTGATTTCCAATAGAATGTATAACATAGAATGGAACAAATCAAAAAAACCTAATGCAACAAAAAAAAAAAAGTAACGTCATTCATGTGACTTGATAGCTGTGATAACGCAACTAGCATTTCAGTCACATCTGGTGAATGGTGTCTTACTTTAGAAAAAATGGTGAAAATCATTCATGAAATTTATTCCTTGTCAAGGGGGGATTATTCATTCTTTCATCTGTCAGATATGAGAATGTGGAACCTACATTTTGAGATAATGGACATAAGTGGACACTGTTAGTCAAGCTGCTGTGATCACAAGGCACATAGAGACCCTGGAACATGTCTCAAGGAACAAAGATTTATGCGCAAAGATCTGAAGAAACTACACAACGGTCTCCCTGGAGGGCAACCAACATTAGGGGGACAGCGAGGAGGTGGCCTCCCCACTGGGTGGGCTTCCCAGGACTGGGACGGAGTGTGGGCTCCTCCTAGCAACGGAAGTTGGTATCTCTATGTAGTCACCATCAGCAATTAACAAACACTTGCTCCTCCCCATCATTGTGTGGCCCAAGCCACTACCAGTGTGCCACTATTCTTCCTGTGTCTACTTTAAACATATGTCTCCCATTGCCTAGTTTTCCCTTACTTGAACTTTGCTCACAGCTTATATTTCCTGACTTCCTTTCTCTCTTTCTATGTCCTTTAGTTTTTAATAATTTAACCAGTAAAGCTGAGGAGACAGCTCAGAAGTCTAAGCACCTGTGTGGCAAGTGTAAGGACCCAGGTTCAATCCCCAGAACCCTGAGTATGCCGTCCTGGTCACCAAAACCAGGCATGGTGGTGCATGCCTATAATTCCAGCACTGGGGAGGCTGAGACAGGCGGATCACTAGAAGTCTGAGCTACATAGTGAGATCCTGTACCAAATAAATAAATAAACAAACAAATAAGGTAACCAGTTAACCAATGTGATCTGTATATTCAATCTAGACTCCTGAAGAGATACATGGGTAGGTTAAGTCACTCTGTCCTTCACTCTGTAGAGTTCTTGTGCAGCCCTTCTGGGTCACCTCTGTCTGGTCAGCCACAATTAGAGAAATGATGTTACAGGACAGAACAACTGTCATCCACATACAACAAACATTAATTAGGCCCTCATGGTCTTTGGCATAAAATGTAGTTGCTCTGGGTCAAGAATCAAATCGTAGTCCACCAAAGAGCAATCTGGTAGCTAAACTTGGGATGCAAAAGAAGTTACCTATTTTCTCAAGTAGAATGAGAGGAATTGAGGAATTCAGATTTTGCTCACTTCTCCATTTCTGGCTACTATTTTCTTCCATGTTTGCTACTCAAAAACAAAAAAAAAGAAAAAAGACAAAAGCTGCAAGGATCAAAGTGCCATGCCATAAATACAAAATCAACAACTAGATAACTAGGGCTTTTGTTCTAATATTAACTTTTCACCCTGTAAGTCCATTTCCTCTTTCTATTTTTCATCAAAATTCTTCTGTTTGAAAATACAAATATGCAAAAGCCTGAGAATTTTACCTTAAATTACAGAAAAAGGTTGAAGTTTGCCCTTGCACCACATCCAATTTTCTACTGTCACAAAGCTCTTATTCAGTTCCTCTGAGGAAGAGAAACATCTTACATAAAGGAATAAAACTTTCCTTTTGTCTAATTTCCAATTTATTAGGTCAGAGTATTTTCATAGCAAATTGTTTTGTAGGCTTCTGGAGATTACTCATGACACACTCATCTATGATGGTGTTCTCCAGTGCCTTGGTACGTTACGCAGGAAGAATAATGTCTTATTACACATGTATAAAATTTTAAGTCAGGATAATAAAATTATAGTATAATCCAAACCTAAATTATTTTAGGTCAGAAAAAATCTTCCAAAATTATTTTCTCAGTAGCTCAGGTTCTAAAGAATATATTTATAACCATGAAACTTTTTCTTGGCATAAGACAGCAAATTATTCAAATAAATAACTATATTATTCAATAATACCATAAAATGATGCATTCATACTTTTGGAAAATAAAGAAATTAAATTTATGATTTGGTAGACAAGTTTATGACTGGGAGTCATCATCTGCAAACTTTATCAGATTACAATTAGGAAGGATTATGCACCAAAGAGAGGCTTTAGAAAATAATGCAATAAGATTAAGATCCAGCCCATTGAAGTTTATATGAAGGTTTAAAAAAAAGGACCGACTCATTTTTTTATTAGGGGAAATGTTCTATGACAAATTACTGATTCTTAGCTGAGAAACCAGAGTGTCATTCCAGCTCATGTTCTCAACTTGGACTTTTTTTTTTTTAATGTATTTGATACAAGGTCTCACTACGCAGCTCAAACTCATGGTGAGCGTCCTGTTTTCAGCCTCCTCAGTGCCATGCTCAGTCTTGGTGGACAGCTCAGCACACTCTGGGATGAGGCTGGGGCAGCATATGGATCAAACCTTGGTCCTTGTGCTTGCCTAAGCAGGTGCTTAGTCCGCTGAGCTATCTCACTGGCCCTCAACTTGAACATTTTAAAATTTTTTGCTCTAAGATATTCCTGTGCTCCAAGATGTTCCTATCATCTTACATATTCAAAAATTAAAATGATGCTAGGCAGAGTACACGAGGAACTGAATTTTGAAAGAAGTTCTCTACAATGATGCATTACTGCAGTACTTTGATATGAAATCAGAAAGAATCTGAGATGGAGAAAGCATCAAATTGACACTATCTGAAACTGAGTCTGAGAAGGAAAACATGCTGAATGATTCCCCAAAGTCAACACTGCAGCCAACAGGCATCTTGGGTGTGTGTGATGTGAGTGGTCACAACAAACTTAATAACCAGGGATCATGTTCCAAGAAACCACCATGAGAGCCAAGAAGTAGAACCATTTTGTTGTATCCTGCATTTATTTAAGCAAACCAAATGTGTAGAGATAGATAGGAAATGAACGCACTATAATGTTTTACAAATACAGAATAGAAGACCCTGAAGGGAGTGCATGTGAGAGCACAGTTCTGTCATAGGAGAACATTTGCATGAACCAGGTGAGAGCCACAGTCCACACAGCCATCTATCAGTCCTACTCTGATATCATTCAAATAGTTTCAACAAGCAATTTGCTTTCAGACAAATACTAATACTAGTGGGTATGGCAGTCTGGAAGGGTTTATGAGTAAACTACAGCGTACATATGGGATGCGAGGCTTAAGGTGTTCTTCAATGCCTTTGTACATTATGCAGGAGGAATAATGTCTTATTACATGTTTACTGTGACATCCACAAAAATGTGAACTCATTTGCATAGGTTAGTCCTTTGGGCAGCATTATCTTTCTCTAGTCCCCCAAGGCTTAAAGATTCACAGTGTAGTGGAAAAAAACATGAATTAAAGCATTTCTACTAAAATAGATTTTAATAGCTGGTGTTAACAATTTGCATAACAAAAGCCAAATTATATTACTAACAGTGCATCATTCTGTAAGCCCCTTCATTTGAAAACCATTACATGCTTCCTTCAAAACTGTTAATGCTCTCAAAGTTAGTACACTCTTACAAGTTAACAATTAATCATAATTGTACACATTTTGAAGCAAACAGAAGCCAAACTACACAACAGATCAAATTTGCATTTTTATCACAAGTCAAACACCAATAGTTCCACACTTAACATGCCTGTCAGACTTAGTGCCATTTCCAAAATGCTCAGTAATTCACTGTATGGACACAAAAGAATGAAACTGTGATGTAGTTTTCTCTTTCTCCTTTAAAATAAATTCTGAATAGCAACTGGATTCCAAGGTATGCATTATGCAAAGGAGATGCTATACATCAAACACAAAAAGCATATGAAATATCCTTGAATATATTGAAAGAATATGGACAGCTAAGGAGGAGACTTGCCTGTGGGTTCCATTAGTCTAAGCATTGCAGATGACAATGTTCTGACTTTCTCTTGACATTTTTGATCATCACTAGTGGCTAATTAGTTGCCTAGAAAGGGTTCTAACAGGCATGGAATATTGGAGAAAGAGACTTACACTTTAGCAAACCAAAGTTGGTTTCCATACTTCTTACTTATCTAAAGCTTTATTCTCCTTATGCCAGGTTACCCATGGCTGCCATCTGGCCATTGCAGATGATCAAAAGCAAACACAAAGATGAAATTAACTCATGTAGTGAAGTCCATCTTACATAGTGAATTCAGCCTCCTCACATAACTATTCTGTCATACAACATGTACTTTAAAATCTCAAACCTAAGATTTAATGTTTATACACCTCAACTATATATAAATCCACAAAGAACTTTTCAGAAATAGATGAAAGAAGTCAGCATTTTCTAAAGTTCTAAACCTTTAATGATAAAATACAATCAGCTATCACCTGTAATATCTGCCAGGAACATCCCTTAAAACCACCACAAAAATACCAATCATGTATAATAAAATATTACTATAGAATAGGCAGAAACTTGCTTGCTTAATTTTTTCCCAAGACCATAATGGATAAACAAGGGTAATCAAAAAGGCACCTATTTTTGTATAATATATTTGTAGTATAATTTTGATATAAACTATATCTACTATATATTATGATATTAGTAAAGAGCTCTTCCATTTCTGTATCTTTTTATTAAAAACAGTCTACTGAAGTTGAATGAACCTGAAAACAAGGCATACCTCTTGAATTTCCATTCTATCTTTTAAAAAGAAATGTCTTTCTTTCTTCCTAATTTTCAGAGTGTTGTAAAGCTCAGCACAGAGAGGACCAAGAAAGAAACACTGTGGTAAAACTGGCAAGACCAAATCACCCTCATCATCTTTAAGCAATGTACCTTACAGCAAAAGAGGGGCTGGTTTGATCTAATTCCTATGTATACACCTTGTGGTGTTTATGGAAACTGTGCTTACAAATTCCTGTGTGGTCTTTGGAGGTCAAGAGGCATAGGAAGACGCTGAACCTCCGAGGAGAGCTGACAACCAGATAAATAATTCAAACTGGGCTATTCTGCAGATGTGCAAACAATAACAAGAAGACAAAAGGAATTCACTTTGCCATAGATTAAAAGTAGGAAGCTTTCTAGAGAACAAGAATTAACAAAACATATACTACAAAACTTAACAACACCGTGGCGCCACCTGCTGTGCAGGCCCCCACCCCCAGACATGCTGAGCCAGCCACCACAACTGGGCATGGTGGTGCACGCCTGTAATCCCAATGCTGGGGAGGCTGAAAACAGGAGAGTCACTATGAGTCGGAGCTGCACAGTGAAATCCTGCAGCAAATGCATTAAAAACAAAAACAAACAAAAAAATTTAACAAAAGCAGTGTACTGTGTTGCTATGCTTTTCTCAAGGGAAATAAGATCCACATACAGTTTGGTTTTCAGAACCTTTTGAGAATGTTTCCAATTGCTCCCTGTACTTTGGTCCAGTTTGAAAGTACATCCAATTTAGGGACCATATGTACATTCTCTGTGCTTGGCATATACAGTACTCTTTAACTTAATTTTTAAAGGGCTTGTTTTCAAAGTCTTTCTTAGCTGTCAGTGTTGTTTATCAAATTGATGGTGGGTGGGAGTCTTGTGGAAAGTGGAGAAGCTTTCCAAGAATGCAGGTTTTTTTTTTAAATGGTGTGATAAAAGCAGCACTTTGATACACACACACACACACACACACACACACACACACACACACACGTTTCCTGAATTCTATTGAGATGCTTGATATCCTGGCAAGTGTTATTGACAATTCCAACACTATGTAGTCATAAACCTCAACAGCAGGCAACATCTTGTTCTGCTTCAGTGTTTATTGAAAATAAACACTCTCTAGTTGAATTCTGATCATATCTTAATTCCTAAAGGCTTAAACATATTGCTATGCAAACCTTATGAGTAGCTTCAAATTTTAGGAGTTTTATATTCATTGAATCTGATTTTAAAACTAGCGGATGAGAAAAGCATGAAACAACAAGCTACCACTGTGTGGTGTCATCCCTGATTACATGGGTTGTGTATCAAAATTTGTACCTGTCCTACATTTAGTCTGAAAATTTCATCAACAATGATTTTTTTATATCCACATACAAAAATGGTCTGATTCAGTGAAATACAAAGGCATTAGTTAGTAAAATAAAATTTAGCAGGCTTATTGCCTTTGGTTTTAATGCACAGATTTTTGCAAAATTAGATCTGTATACAAGATATCAAGACAGATACACAGTTTAATCAATTTAATCATAACTGGTCATCTAAGTGACAGAAAATCAAGTAAGCTGGTCATCGGGTAATCTGTAAAACCCTTTCCAAAAAAACTCTAGTAAGTTATCTGAATTTTTCTCTTTTCAATTTTTACCTCACTATCATAGAGCTATAACTTTAGTATAATGATGCTTATTTTGTTCTTTAAGCTTAATAAAAGGAGAGTGTATATTTTCAAAAGTATGTTGCTAACTCTTAAAAGGTATAAATGAACCAGCTTTGGCCTTTAGGCTAGTAAACATTTCCATAAAAGATGTTGTAACAGAATGCTTTCTTGATCTCTTTCAATACAAAAAGAAGATACCTCCAAGACATTTTTGTAACCCTATAGTTTTCAGTTTCATCACAATGACAGTCAGACCTTCCATGAGTGCCGCCATGTTGCAAGTCAAACTAAAGGGCACAATCAGAAAAACAAAGAGTTGCCAATGGACATCCAATCTACCTGTGACCTTCATGCAGGCATTGAGTAAATCCAACATGGTTTACATTTGTGGCTGAGAATCTAGCAAAAGCCTGCAAAATCACTCAAAACATGTTCATTCTTGTTTGGGAAACTACCCTGAAAAATCTCTGACAGCGTTACTATCTCATCCGATGAAGGTAATTTAGAAAATAAAAACCAGCAGTAGAAAGGAAATTTTATGATGAACCAGTCTTAGAGGTTACATTTCTATTCCTGAATTTGAATATCATTTCCAAAATAAGAAATCAAATCATCTCTGGGCAAAGCAAACCCATTTTCTAGGGTTTCTTTCTTTTTCTTTCTAGTACACTTCAAATTTCATATTTTCATTGAGTCCTGTTAAATTTTCTTCACTTTTAGTTCAAAAGTGGCATTAAGCTAATGAAAGCTGTTCAGTAAGTACCTAAACCACTTATTGACTGGAGTATACATGTATTTCCTAAGGTGTCAGGCCTTCAAATCTGTAGTGCAACACAGCAAGAAAATCTCAAGCAACTTTTAAAGATGTTTTTCTGCTGGTAAGGAGAAGACAGAGATTGTACGTATCAGCCACACTGTTTGTTTTAATAACAGAAGCCAAACCTACAGGACATGCAACAGGCTAAAGGCTCCTAGGGAAATAATACAGATGGCATTGAACTTTGCCCTCTGCAGAGTAGCTGTGACATTATTTGGTCCTAACATTTGGTGGGACCAAGTTAAACTCAGGTCCAGAGAATGGAAATGAAAAGTAGGAGAGGCCTTGGTCAAAACAAAACATAAACAGACCCCAGTGGCCTCAAGAACAAGGAAATGTCCTCTTCAATCCCTAAGGCCACCAGCCAGTCACACCAACTCTAAGCAGATTGTCATTCTGCCAGTGCTTACATTTATTATGTCAGGCAACTTTCACTTGAATTGCAAATTGCCTAATGACTCCAAAGCTAAACAGTTTGTAAGTTACTAGCTGTGTTGCCAAGTGAGGAGAACGGGCTTCTGGTTATTCCAAAGGGACAGCTAAGAAGTTTCAAACACTCATTACATACAAGGGACAATCGACATCTCTATTAAAGTCTACAAAAATACATTTCCAAGAAGGGTTCAGGAGCCAATCAAAGGAAACCACAAACACAGTTAGCAGCACCAGGCTTCTAGACTTCATGATTTTGTTTACAAGAATTACTGAGAATGCTGCTGTTTTCCGCCCAAAGTCATTCCTGCTTCCTGGTACCTTGTGTCTAATCGTCAAAGCAAGGGTACGTTACTGGAAAATAACTGCCAAGTTATCTTAAAAGTATCTTCTAGGTTTTAAAAAGGTTAGGTTTAGAATACATTAGAATAAAGCTCAAAGGGCAGGGAGAAAGAATTAATTGACGAACTCGATGTAATTCGCCGGGAGCATGCCCGTCCTCCCGGTCCGCTGCACCGTGCCATACATCCAGCCGTCATCAATGGGCTGTACGTTGACAATGTAGTCACCATCTCGGAAAGAGACCTCATCTTCATCCTGGGCACTGTAGTCATACATGGCTCGGTAGGTTCTCTGAGAAAGGAAGAAGAGGTTCAATAATAAGTATCAAAACAGGCACCATCACAAATTCTACTTCCACCCAACCAACCCACATATGCTCTCAGGAAGGTTTTCAAGCATGTTTGTCTTTGAAAATCCATATACTAAAGTCTAATATCTAACTAGTCGTGTTGATCTTGAGTTCATTAGTCTAGGGGTAAAAATCCCAAAATAGTTAAATGTCAGAGCTGAAATAAAGAAAATACCAGATAATAATGAAAAATAGCAAACATAATAGCTAGCCCGTCATTTGGTAGGCTTTGAAAGAGTAAAGCCAATTCCTCTCCCTTCAGGTAATCTCAGACTACAGAGACTTCACCCTGTTCTACATTCGCCAAGGAATAAAACCTTCCATAGTGGCAGACAGGTCCAAGTCCTTTTGGCTCCCTGCCACTGGTCCCTAGGCAGAGGCAATGAGCTTTTCCCCTCAAAAATACCAACCCTGAGAAACTTAACAAAACTATATCTCAAAATAAAAAGGGCTCTGGATGTAGCTCAATGAAAAAGCCCTGGGCTCCATCTCTAGTAATATGTATGCATACATACATGCCTATATACATGCATACATACATACGTACATACAAAATAAAAATCAATGATATGCTCACTTTATGGATTTGTATCACAGTGACAGAAATGTACTATATAATTAGTCTGAGTATTGTGGTACATATAACTAAATCCTTATTATAATGATCAAATCAGGGTACTGGCATATTTACCACCTCCAATATATAATGTCTTTGTAATAGGAGCACTAAAATCCTCTCTGCTTACTATTTGGGTACATCGCTTAAGCTTCGTGGGCATTTTCATGAACATCAATGTCAACCTATTCAGTCTAGAACCAATAGGTATCTGCAGTTTTTAGGTCCAAATAAAGATCAAAGCTGACTAATATCAATCATGAAGTGATTATCATGACATGATAATAATAAATTCCTATTGTTTTCTTATTTTATATAACTCTTATTAATGTCCTCCTTTTTCAATGCTTTATCACTGTAAGTCTACTACTTCCTTTGAAAGAGTGTATAAACGACCACATGGATGGTCCCTTGTTAATCACTGGGCATCACTTAGATACGTAGGAAAATGGTTACTATGTAATTTGCCTGTTTTCTACATGCATGTATATATTGGAGGCAAAGTAGAAAACCAAGAAGGAAGAAATGCTTTGGTGTGACACTTACCAGGTTTGGTGAGTGCTGCATAGACCTCATGGAAGACATGCTTGTCTGGTGCATGTACCCGTAGCCTTGGGAATGACCCTGCTGGTAAGCCCCAGGGAGCACAGGTGCTGCACAGGGAAAACACACACTTAGCACCACCTTCCAAACACCCTCCCAAGCCCAGAGGTGCCTTCATGCTTGGCTAGGAGTTTCTGAAGCAAAATGCCATTTTCAATGTCAAGTGAAATTTGAGTAGCAGCATTATAAGCCATCTCAAGATTAGTCCAAATCTCAGGAATTAAGTACATCTATTGAAAATCAGGTTAGCATGCAGTTAATTATATTTTTAATATTGTTTTCATTCTGTTGCAGATGCTGTGTGAGAAGGACAGAAGGACAAAACAAACATTTCCTATCATACTTTAACAAAACCATATTTTTATTTGGCTCTGTAATTCTTTCAGGCTTTTTCCAAAAAGCGCCAGTGTTTTCATGAGTATTTCTCACGAAACAGATGCTTCTGATATTCAAAGACATACAGCTGATTATTACCTCAACAAGGATGGTAATTGTGACTTTTTTGTTCAGCAATTAGTAAAATTTTATACTCTTAATCTTTCTGTAGAACACACGAGTTTTTTATAATTTGACAGTAAGTCAAGGTTAAGTAAGAGAGATGCATATTTTTATACAAGCCTGAAAAGCCAGACCATGTACTGAATCTCATAAGCTTCATCCTTCTTTGTTAAAAAAGAAAAAAGTATCAAAATGGTTTTCACTTGATATGTGCTCACCTCACTGCTGATTATAACAGGCAAAAGACACAATTTTTATTATGAAGAACTCTGATTTTTAGAGAAACCAACACAGAAGCCAGATAAAATCTCAAAAAAAACCATAGGCATCTATAGCTGTGTATGCTTTTCTTAATATTTAAGTATTTGTAGCCAGAAGTATGAGCTAAAAAAATGAAGGTATTTTAGTTGTATCTTCTTCTTTATGTTTTGAATAATTATATAACACATTGACAGAAGTTGTCTCACACATGTGCTATTAAATCCATACTAGTGTGCCATTTTTGTTTAATCAGGTTAATTATACAAAGTAATTATAAGCTGGGCGTGGTGGCGCACGCCTGTAATCCCAGCACTTGGGAAGCTGAGGTAGGAGGATCAGTGTGAGTTCAAGACCAGCCTGGGCCACAAAAGTGAGCTCAAGGCCAGCCTGAATTGCATAGTGAGACTCTGTCTCAAAAAGACACACACACACAAAAAAAGTAATTATAATAGGCTGCTTCAATAAGGACAGTTTTTATGATAAGAAGAAGTGGATATAATCTTGGGTGTTGTAAATAATAGTTTTATAGATGGCAAACTCATTCTAATAGTACACAAGCTCAGTACTTCAAAAACATGTAATCATCAAAGTATTTCAAAACCTTAATGTGTTGTCCCAATGCTAACAATATTAGTTTGATTGGGTAAACTTTTATTATCTTGAGTGATTTGATATTGCAATATTATTACAAATTACATTTAATGTCCAGATATGGCACCACAGTGAAACTTGGAGTGTATTATAAAAACATCACCAAATACCAACTAAATCAGAGAACATTTTCAAGATTATCAACTTAATTTAAGCACTGAATATCAAGATATGCCAACAATATTGTCCAAATCTACTCACAAAGAAAAATAATGGCATTCCCATATATACCTAAGCTTCTTCCTCAAGCAGCTGAGTAATAGGTCTTTTCTATATGTTGGAGGCTAAAATCAGTGATCACTAATTTATCTCCTCCTTCACCACTCAGCAACTATTTATCAGTTAATGTGTACATATACAGCTTACCAATTACCTGTCACACAGTAGCTCTTCCTAGCACTTAACAATAATTATGACTATCCATTAAGTTCAGGGCATGCTGGGTATAGAACAAAGAACCACTGCCCTGTGGCTGCAATGATGGCACCAGCCAGCTGGCCCTTTGATCAACCAAGGAAGTAGCTCTGGATCCTGAGGGCATTTCCAACAAATGCATAAATCAGTGATGTGGCTTACATGTCCAACACTGGTAGTCCTGAATTTATTCTTAACCCATTTAGGCTAATCATTCCTTTATCATTTGCTAGTATTTGAATCTATCTGTACATTTTAAATATTGGTATCCTTTATCATTTACTTAAAAGAAAAGGTAAATCCTAACCTACTATTGCACCGCTTCGCTACAGACTTTATATTTTATGCACAAAGTACAATCATCTTAAAATATTTGAGGGAAAACTTTCAAGGAACAACACTGAAAAATATAAGCTACCTCAGATTCTATAATGCATTATATTTACAGTTTATACATCACAATTCCAATTCTTTGCCTATTAAGGACTGACAATTTAAAAAATGCTGCTCACCAAGGTTCTCTAATTTGGGCTTTCAAAATATATTGAGTATATTTTCAGTATTTTCAGTTAACAGATATGCCCTACAGATCTGTTGAGGTTGGTATAGCAAGAGAAGGTCATGTGTCAACCTAAATAGATGTGAGTGGAGAAAATAGGGGAGAGTTTAGAAT
>PVKN010025945.1:0-13967 GCA_004027915.1 Capromys pilorides
AAACATTTTGCATTTGATTGTGTGTGTGTGTGTGTGTGTGTGTGTGTGTGTGTGTGTGTGTTCCTGCTGCTTGCTTCTCTACCCTTCAGCACTGGGGCGCGCGATGTCAGTGGGTGACCGATTCCTGAGGATAAACAGCCCGACCCCAGGGGGGAAGAAGAACGGACTCCAGGAACCAAGAACGACAAATATGAGTTTTGTGGAGACGGACTCTTTATAACTGGATCAGAAAGAAAAACTGGACGTGGTTGAGATTAAATAAGGAAATCAGGTAGGTTGCAAAGCGTCACAGACAAGGGTTGAAGGGGAATGTGGGGCTTCGTGGTAAAAGAGAAAAGAAAATCTGTAGGGAAAAGACGGGCATCTCCTCACTCCCCTAATCCCCGCCTCACCCTCACTTACGCTGTCAAAGTCCGGATCCGAGAGGTGGCAGTGACAGTCCACCAGCCCCACGCCCGCCGCCCCCATGGACTCCCGGAACGCTTGCGCTGCCGCGCCGCGCGTTTCCCGCCGGAAGCTTGCTCGCTGCACCCCCGAGGACACGCCCTTCCGCTCACAGAGTCCCGCCTTCGGTCTAAACTGGAAAAATGGCGGGAGCTTCGGATCCGGTGGTTCACACCCCTCCGCTGGACGAGACGCTAGTAACCGGGACAAAGAGCCAGGCCCCGGCGCCCACCGCTCCCCGAGAGGATTTCCGAGTGCGCTGTACCTCGAAACGGGCCGTGACGGAGATTCTCGAACTGTGCGGCCGCTTCGTGCGAGACGTCGGGGACGCGCTGCCAGAGGAGGTTCGGGAGGCCGCGCTGCGAGATATGCAGTGGGTACGCGCCGAGCTCGCCGCCTCTTTGTTTATCACCCTTGGTAGCGTTAACGGGGTCCCAAGCTGTTGGAGAAGCAGCTCGAGACTCGCGAGCGGGAGAGGAGTAGATGCTCGCGTCAGCTGTGAGCCCCGGCTTCCTTAGACCGGTGCGGCGGGGCAAGAGGGCGAAGTTAGCCGAAATAAAAGTATTTTCTGTAACTCTGCATCTAACATACGTTTAAACATGTAGAATAATGTATAAACGAGCTGTTTTTGCATTCCTTTTTGCGCTAAGCGTTTCAAAGCCGGTGTCGTGTGACACGATGGCGCATAGCCTTTAGGATGAAGCTGTGTTTCGGACCTTCCCTAAGTGGCCGGTGCTGTGTTGGACAGCAGCGGGCGTGTACACTCTATGAGGAATTCCAGAAAGCGGGGAAGCCAGTCACCCTCCAGCTTTTGGTCTTTCTCTTGGCCAGTTTTAGAATATCTTTTAAGTAGAGTGAAAATATTTTCCGTAATATATAATAAAGTAGATGAAAGAACTGTCTTAGTTGTAAACTTCACTACCTAGGATCACACCTGGGTTCCTTTATAAGACATTTATTCCTCCTTTCTCAGATATTTTGAAGATGATAGTTTTGAGCGAAAGACAAGAAATTGAGGGACTAAGAAGGCACACAGTATATACGTAGGGGTGAAGTTTACGTGTGTGTGTGTGTGTGTGTGTGTGTGTGTGTGTGTGTGACCGGGGTTTGAACTCACGACCTTGTGCTTGCCAGGGAGGTATTTGTGCCACGGAGCTATCGCCCCAGCCCCTCCTAGGGGTGCAGTTTAAAAGCTTATAATGTAGCTCAGTTGTGAATGAATGACCTACCAGTGCAAAGAGTGAAACGTAGAGGTTAAGGAAAGAGTGAAAAGACACTCTTTATTGTAATTTTGCATTATTCCCGTTTTGAAAACAGTGACTCATGTTATTTCCTCCTTGCAAGCAAAGCAAGTATGTACAGATGCATCAGGATGTTTTTAGTAGGTTTTTTGGAGGAGAAGGCTGCGCAGCTGGGATTTGTTGGAGTTTAGGTGCTGGTACTTAAGACATACAATTACAGAAAAAGAACGTGGCTCAATCTTTGTGTCCTAGTTAATGAAGCCCAAAAATGAATCAAGGTAAAATTTAAAGACAGACTAAATACCAAGAGAGTTCTCGTGTGTTCTATTTTAAATAAGAATAGGCAAAAGCTTTATGTTGATGTATCTCAAAAACTGCATAATGTAGTAGCATATGTTTTAAAGAATAGTATTGGTAGGACTGTACAATAATTTTTTCGTTTTCTGTATTTGGTACAGGGTCTCACTGTACAGCTCAGACTTGTAGCGATCTTCCTGTTTTCAACCTCCCAAGCACAGGGATTACAGGTGTGTGCCACCACACCAGAACTCCGTGGCTAGCTCAGTGTGCCCAGCGGTGTGGCTGGCACAACATGTGGGATGTGGGATTGAACCCTGGTCCCTAGGTTGTCAAAACAGGTGCTTAGTCTGCTGAGCTATCTCACCAGCCCTTGTACAATAAATATCAAGACAATTTGTATTGTAAGATAATCCATGGAAGTACATACATACAGAGCACATTTTACTTTATGTATAAATCTTAAGTAAAATATATGAGATATAGAAAAGTGTACTAATGTCACAATTCTATCATTTAATTTATGCTTTGAATAATACAAATGGAACAAAATAAATGCTTAAAAAATTTAAATGATGATATAAAGTGAAAATCATCTTTGAATTTCCCTTCTTTGTCTTTCTTTCAGGCTTCCTGGAGATGTTATATTTTGGTGATTTGTTACCCAGCGAGTGAACTTTCTATTTCTTCTTATGACTATCACTCTGCTTATTTATTTATGTTAATAGTGTCATGCTGATTGCTATTGACTTGTATTTTCTAAGAAACTGAATATCTTTAACTATGATTTGTTCATGTTTTGTATAGTTATCCATTATTTTTATTTATTATTATTTTTTGCAGGGTCTCACTATGCAGCTCGGACTCGTAGTGATCCTCCTGATTTCTGCCTCCCTAGTGCTGAGATTACAGGTGTGCAACACCACGCCCAGACTCCATCACAACTCGGCGCCCTTTGGTGGGGCCGGTGTGGCATGTGGTGCCAGGGATTGAACTCTGGCCCCTGTGCTTACCTAAGCAAGTGCTTAGTCCACTGAGCTATATTGCTGGCCCTGTCCATTCTTTTATATACCACATGGTATGGATTTTTTTAGTTTGAATTTTTTTTTTCCTCAATTTTTTATTATCTGAAATTGCTTAAATGTGCTTCATTCCAGTCCATTATCTTCCTGTTTTGTTTTTTTAATGAGAATAGGATATATTCCTACAAGTAAAATTGCTGGAAATAGGAAATGCACCTTTGAAAATTTAATGACATTACCATATTCCTTTAATTCTTTATTATGAACATTTTCAACTTTACACAAATAGTTTAGTACAATGGATACGTGCTATGCCTATGTCCATAACCAAATCTACCAGTTGTCAAAATTTGTTGGGCCAGTGACACAGCTCAGGTAAGCTTAGACAAGTGCAGGAATAATGGTTCAATCCCTGGTACCACATGCCACCCCAAGGGCAGGCTGAGCCCGCTGCAGAGTCTGGGGCATAGTGGTAGTGAGACTCTGTAACAACCAAATACATTTTTAAAAAATTGTTCTCTTGCTATTTTAAAGCAACTTTCAGGTCATTGCACCTGTATGTATTTGCACTGCAAAAAAAAGGAAAGAAAATAGTCCTTATAAAATAGAAATACATTAACTCTACATTAAGCTTGTAAGGTAGCTTACATTAGAAGCTGACAGTCCTTTAGTAGTATATAAACCATTTGTGATTCTGAGATTCAACTGCACCCAAATTTGTTAGGTTTTATTCTTTATGAAATTCATTTTTTTTATACATCAAACTTTCTCATAGGCAATATAATAGCCATTAGCCAAAATATAGGTAAAAGCAGTGACAAAAGAAAACTTCATTGAAAAGAATAAATGTACTACTAGGCCAGTCACAGTGCTTCTTTGTATCCCTCACAAATTTGAAATTATTATCTTGTCAAAACATTTGAATTCAGTATTTAAAGTTGTTTTATGACTAGACTATAAATTCGTTGCAGACTTTCGAATCAGCTGTGCAAGAGAATGTGAGCATTAATGGGCAAGCTTGGCAGGAAGCTTCAGATAGCAGCGTTATGGGTACGTGTCTTAACCTCCTCTGTCATCAACTCCTGAGGTATTTTTTTGTAGCTAATTTTATTTTGAATGCTATTTTTAGTCCCCATTTTTAGTATCACTTATTTTAAAGTTTATTGGGGAAATAAAAAGAAATTAATATTTGGAGCACTATTAAAGTCATGATCTAAGGGGCTGGGGAGATAGCTCCGTGGCATAAGTGCTTGCCCGGCAAGTGCAAGGTCATAAGTTCGAACCCCAGTCCTGACAAAAAGTCATGATCTGAGAGAAACACGATAGGTACCTTGCATATACATATGTGTGCATGTATATATACATATGCAATCTGGCATTTTAAACAGGTTTGGATTCTCAAAGTTATCTTTGTCAGTAATTCAGTGGGAAATATAGTAGTACTATGCAAATGATAAGATCAAGTAACTGTCAAAGTCTTCTTAAAAAGACAAAATATTCTATTGGGCCAAAGAAGATTGATTGTACACTAATGTCATTGGCATAGCGAAAGAAATCAAAGTTTTAGTAAAAAGAGAATGACCAGCCTAGAAAACAATTAGAAGGAAGGAAATGATGGGTGAATGTGGAAACAAGGTAGAATTCCTCAGTGCTCATGCAGCAACGTCCAGAGAAGGGCTACCTTGGTAAAAGAACCATAATGTGTTTTGTCTCCATGGTGATAGTCCTCAGATCTGACCAGCAAGATGGTTTTAAGTGCTTTCAGATTATCTGTTATTCCCTTACACTGATTCCAACACTACCAAGCAACCTCTCTGATTATAATTTCTCAACAGTAAGATAGTACTTAGCACAGTAGATGTTACTATCTAGCCTTTGGGTCACATCTAGCCTCTGATTCACATATGAAAACAATAGCATCAATTTCACCAAATATTAACAGAATAATTTCTAATTAGGAGAGTATAGGAATACTTTCAAGCTAAACAGTTTTTTAATGTGTCTAACTCCTGTGAAATTGTTTGAAATTGCCATATATATTGCTCAGTCCCAAATTGCATAGGGCGACACATTTCAGTGATTTATACATGAGTATCTCAGTAGGTTCAATAGATTGGCGAAAGATGTATCAATTTTATTGATTTATTGGAAACAATAAGAGGTTAGTTGTTATACTTTGTCCCTTTACCCTAGGACCATGGAGAGAAGTAATTAAAATACTGCAATGTACTTTCTAGTTTCTTCCATGGTTACTTCAATGTAAGGTCTTATGCCAGATGATGCGAAGTCGATGAAAACTTGTGACCCTTCCTATTCAGGAAGTTGTTCGTGGGAGAAAGTGATCAAGGAAATTCCTGTACTCTTTGGGAAGTGACCTAATGGATTAGGTTAAGTTAAAGGCGTTTAATAAATGAAAATGTATCAGAAAGAAAGGAGTTATGAAGGATGTTTGAAAGAAAGACACAGGGCCGGCCTGATAACTCAGTGAACTGAAGTGCCTGCTTAGCAGAGCACAGTGACCAGGGCTTGATCCCCAGTGTGCTGTGCCAGCCTCGCCCACAGGGCACACTGAAACAGCGATTGAGACTGGGCATGGTGGCATGCAATTATGGGCGTAATCCCAGCACTTGGGAGGCTGAAAACAGGAGAATCGCTACAAGTAGTGTGACCCTGCAGATCCTGTCCTAAATACAGATAGACAGACAGACGGACAGATTGAATTTAAAAACGAAAGAAAGAAGTGCAAAGCACAAAGAAGCTATGTGGAAATTGTCAGAAGTGAACTGGGAAGATTAATGGTGTGTGTGACCAGAAAGATAACTTGAGGCCAGATCATGAAGTGCCTGAGAGATTTGTACTTTATCCTCCCTGGGGTACTGGGAAGGGCTTTGAAGTAGAATTACATGGAAAGGCTTATGTCTGAGCAGTTGTGTCTGAGTGCTGGCTGTGTGAGCGGTGGGCTGGAGAAGAGGAAAAGGTGGTCAGACCTTAGGAGGTTCATTCTACTAGCACAGCCGAAGACGGGCAAGACTTGTGCTGAGGCGCTCCAACAGGAGTTTCAAAGATGTTTCATAACAGTTGGCTGCTGATTTAATGCACAAAGGAGTAAGATTCACAAGGTAGACTTTTTTTGCCTTTTGTTTACTAAGATTTCCAGTGCATGGGGAGCAATGTCATTATATAGGTACATGAAGAGATGAACATCCAAAAATGAACAAATGAGTGAGCCTCTTCTTTGCCTCATAGCTGTCCTGAAAGAATTTGATTATAGCAGGCTTGTCCTGCAAACTTAAGATTCAAAATTGTAAATTTTGTTAAAGCAGGGAGTATATCTTTTTCTTATCACTATTCTCGTCACATATAGTAGACCTCCAGTAAATATGTGTTACATTAATGGATATTTTTTGCTCATGTTTATTTATACATTTCAGTTTGGGCAGGTTTATCATTAGGTGATGCTAAGAAACTATCTTTTCTCATATAGAAGATGCAACTGGGAAATTTTAAAAAATGGTTGTAAAATAGTACATTATTATTATTATTATTTTGTCTTTTTGAGAAATGCAGTTGAGGCTCACTTTGTAGCCCAAGCTCATCTGAAACTCGCAACAGTCCTCCTGCTTCAGCCTCCCCAGTGCTGGGATTGCAGGCGTGTGCCATTGTGCCCAGCTCAGTATGTTATTTTTTAAACTAGTGATCTAATTTTTTAATGATGATATTAACATTGAGAGCTGCTTATTTAAGTAATAAAATAAAAAGTGATTGTCTCTCTCATAATACCTACAAAAGATGGGGTTTTTTGGTTTGTTTTCTCAGTACCAGGAATTAAACTCAGGACCCTGTGCTTGCCCGACAGGTGCTTATTCTAGTGAACTATCTCCCCAGCCCCAAAAGATGTAATTTAGTTGGATTCAAAAAATATTTGTTACATGATTGAGAGACCATGCCTTATGTACTTCGTTAATCCTTACTTGCACGTATGTATATGCTGTTATCGTCAGCAGTTTCTAAAAATATTTCAAGAAATGTTTCAGATTTTCTACTTCTTCCTAAAAAGCTTCTGCTCAATGAAACATTTATTTTTAGTATAGACTGATACAGGAGAATATACATGATATAAACCAATTAAACTGAGGACCTAAGTTGTTCGTAATTACTTCATATCTTTACTCTTTAAAATGATTTTCCAAATAAAGATTGAGGGTCAGTAATAAAGCTCAGTGGCAAAAACACCTGACTGGCAAATGCAAGGTACTGAGTTTGATTCCCAGTACCCAGAAAAAAAGAAGAAGAAAAAAAAGCCAAGCAAAATGACAATTGAAGGGCCTGGGGTTTGATCCCTGGCTCCAGCATGCATGCTGGCCCTGCCCCCAGGGTGCACTGAGATGGTAATTGAGACTGGGCATGGTGACACATGCCTTAATCCCAGCTCTTGGGAGGCTGAACACAGGTGGATCACTAGGATCTGATCTATATAGAGAGACCCTGTAGACCCTGTACTAAAATACAAAAAATAAAAATAAAAATAAATAAAGATCGAGTGGATCATCTGCATTCATTTAATTAAGAGTATTTCATTTCTGTGCCTCATCCTGGACTTACTAAATCAAACTAAGGCATTCCTAACATACTTCCTACATGCTTATTTATTTGCTAAAGTTTTAGAATCATAGTTTTAATCAAGTGGCTTATACTACTTGTGGTACAAGTGAATCCAGTCATTTTTATTGGTCTTTTTACTGTTATTAAATTCTTGTTATGATTTTGTAGTTATGTACATATTTTATCCCTCTTTCCATTAGTTTTTTCCTATAGCCATGTTAAACTTTGTTTCCCAAAGACTCTGGTCTTATCAGTAATATTTATTCTGCCTATAATTTTTTTGTCCCCTTGCCAGTGGATTTCATTTATTTGAAGCTTAAACTTCTTTGTCAAAGTTTCAAATTCTGCAGGATTATGTAATCTTGTTTGTGTCCTGATGACATTTTGTTCTGACTTCTAGTGCATTTATCGAGTTGTAATTACCTGTTTCTTGGGATCATGTTACCTTCATTTTTGTATTTCTGTGCTTTAGACTTGGCTTCTTGTAGGTACAGGATAATTGACCAGTGAATAAACAAGTTAATCACCACAGTAAGGACAACTATTAACTTGCCATGGTTGTTTTCTTTGATTATTTTATATTTTCTAAATTTAATTATTATGGACATCACATTTCTTATCCAAATATAATGAGTTTTATCATTTTTTTCTGAGATAGATTCTGACATCAAAGTGCTTGAAGATCAATTTGATGAAATCATAGTAGATATAGCAACAAAGCGTAAGCAGTATCCCCGAAAGATACTTGACTACGTTATCAAAACCATAAAAGCACAACAAGAAGTTCTGGTAAGATGATTTAATTTTAAATTGTTTTGCATATTGTGTCATAGTAAAAGTGTTAAAGTATAAGAGCCATCTAGAGATAGATGCATTTCATTGTCTTTATCTTTCTGTCTCAATACTGTAGTTCGTTTCCTAGTCTAACTCATACGGAGTCCTTTTTTTGGTACCAGGAATTGAACTCAGGACCTTGAGCTTGCCAAACCAGCACTGTGTACAAAGTTTTGAACATAGCTGATACTAAAATTGGAGATAGAAGATTGATAGTGACTTTTAAGATTCTGAGACCAGGAAGGGAAAGGAAATTCTGTGTCTGTCTGTCTGTCTGTCTGTCTGTCTGTCTGTCTATTGCTGCTGAGGATTGAACCCATGGCCTATATACCCAGCCCTAGAAAATTTATCTTTTGAATGTTTTCATATTACTTTTATACATTTGTATACTTTGAAAGACTTTAATTGGGAAAAATTGTTCATGATGTTGAAGTTTACTCTGTGAATTGTATGTATTTTGTTTTGCTTTAGAAATCATAGCCATCTTGGGCTGGTGAGATAGCTCAATGGAGTAAGTGCCTGCTTTGGCAAGTGCAGGAACCAGGGTTTGATGCCCGGACCCACATGGTGCATGGTCTTGCCCCTGGTGCACACTGAGCCTGTGACTGAGTCCTGGTGTGGTGGTGCATACCTGTAATCCTAGCGCTAGAGGGTGACAACAGGAGGATCACCATGAGTCAGAGCTGTGTAGTGAGACCTTATACCAAATACATTGGGGGGGGTAGGTCATAACCATCTTGGTCAGAAGATCAGGAAGTCAGTTCTTTCATTCTAAGCATTTTAGAGATGTAGAAGCACAGGCTTGCTTCTTAAAGTTGCTATGGATTTCAGTGACCAGCCATGTCATACTCTAGTTTTTCAGTTTTGTTATGTCTGTACTGAATCTCAAATAAGCCCATAGGAGGGTCGGCAAGATGGCTCAGTGGTCTAAAGCACCTGTGTAGGCAAGCTTAGGCAACCACAGGGACCACAGTTTGGTCCTCGGCACCACATGCTGCGCTAGCCTCACCCCCAGGGCAGGCTGAGCCGGCCATAATATATATAAAATGAATAATGAATAAGCCCATAGGGTTGGCCTGATAGCTCAACGGACTAAAGCACCTGCTTAGGCAGAGTGCAGTGGCCCAGGTTCAATCCCCCAGTGCGTGCTGAGATGGTGATTGAGACTGGGCATGATGGCGCATGCCTGTAATTCCAGCACCTAGGAGGCTGAAAATAGAAGAATCACTACGAGTCTGATCTGTGTAGTGAGACGCTGTAGACACTGTCCTAAATACAAGAAAAATAAAAGAAAATAAAACAAGCCCATAGCACATTGAATCCAAGTTTTCCCTTGCAGGGTGTGGAGCAGATTTGTTGGCAGTGGTGTTAGCCCCCAGCGAGGCATACGTGCTGCTTCTAGGTTATTCTGTAGGAGTCACTATTTTTTGTTGTATCAAACTTTTCTTTCTCTTCTCTTCATATTTCTGGATCTTAAAGTTTTTCGGGCCAGTGAGATGGCTCAGTGGTCTAAAGCACCTGCTTAGGCAACCACAGGGGCTGAGGTTCAATCCCCAGCACCACTAGCATACTTACATATATAAAGTATGGAATTATTTTAGGGAATTATTTTAGGGAATTAAAGTCCAGGCTTGGGCCAGCGAGATGGTTCAGTGATCTAAAGCGCCTGCTCAGGAAAGCTCAGGCAACTGCAGAGACTGCGGTTCGATCGCCGGTACCACATGTTGCGCCAGCCCCACCACCAGGGCAGGCTGAGCCAGCCATTAAGTAAATAAATAAATAAATAAATAAATAAATAAATAAATAAAGTCCAGGATTCTGTGAAAAAAAATTTGGAAGCAGTATTGCTTTATTTTTGCTTCTCATTTTCTACTGCTTTAAAGTTTCTCCAGGAGGGCCAGGGAGATAGCTCAGTGGAATAAGTGCTTGCCTGGCAAGCACAAGGTCCTGAGTTCAATCCCTGGTACCACAAAAACAGAAAAAATAAATAAATAAAGTTTCTCCAGGAAAAACGAAGTATATTTATTCTCTTCTGTGTCCCTTTTTGCCCCTTCCCCCACAAAAAAAAACTCCTCAAAGCAGTAATTATTGCTGCATTTAGTAAAGCAGAGAAGGCCTCCATGCATCACCCTGTTAAATGAAGAGAAAGATGAGCTCAGGACATTCAGAGTCTTATGTCTTTGAACTCTTTGGCTCCTGTTGGTTTTAGGCAGGAATAAGTACTGTCTCCCCTTTCTCTTCTCCAGAGTTGTGGGATCTGCGTCAGCACTCCAGGGTATTGTAGGACACAGGGCTTCAGTGTTGATGTGGAGCAGAGCCTCTTGTTTAGAATGGAATTTCTGTGGACATAGGATTTTTTTGAGGGGAGGAGTGGCACTAAGGGATTGCACTCAGGACCTTGTGCTTGCTAGCCATCACTTGCTCCACTGAGCTGTTTCCCCAGCCCCAGGAATTTTGAGTTTCAAACGTGTGTCCTAAATGAGCTTTTGAGACATAATTCATAACCTGGAGACTACCCTGTACATACATACATACATACATTTATTTATTTATTTATTTATTTATTTATTTATTTACTTATTTATTAATGGATAAGGGTCTCGCTATGCATTTTAGACTTTCAGCGATCCTCCTTGTCCCAGCCTCCCCAGTGCTGGAATTATAGGTGTGCGCCACCATGCCTGATTTCAGTGGCCTGCTCAGTGCGCCTGACATTTCAGGGCTGGCTTGGCATTGCAGTACAAGGGATCAAACTCCAGTCCTTGCGCTTGCCAGGCAGGCACTTAGACTGCTAAGCTATCTCCCCGGCCCTGCCTTGTACTTTAAAGCACAGAATTTAGTCTCTGTGCCTGTAATTTGCTTTTTTGCTGTTGTTCCATAGTGTGTGCAGTAGGTGGCAGTATGTTAAAAGGAATAATTCAGAGAGCATATCAAACTTTTCTTTTTCTTCTCTTCATATTTCTGGATCTTAAGAAAGTTTTTCGGGCTGGCAAGATGGCTCAGTGGTCTAAAGTGCCTGCTTAGGCAACTGCAGGAACTGAGGTTTGATCCCCAGCACCACATGCTGTGCCGGCCCCACCCCAGGGCAGGCTGAGCCGGCCATAATATTAAAAAAAAAAGAAAGTTTTTCCCTTAAAAAAAATTATACTATTGTATTGCCTATATATTATATTGGTTTATATTAGATGAAAGAAATTGAGACATTAAATGATTGATTGACTCTGTTTTGCTCCCTGCTGTGTTTAGAAACAGTACCGCCCGGTTGTACATGCATTGGACTTGAAGTGTGACCATGATCCAGGTGAGTTAGTGTTCATTTAGGATAAAAATGAACATGCAGTTTGGTACTCGTGAGTCCTTGCTGTTCTGAAGGTGTCAGCGTCATCCTTCTTTTTGCTGCTTTAATTCATTCCCAGTCTCCCATATTAGTTCTTCATTTAAAATTGTGAGAACTCACTCTAAGCCTATAAGCCCACTACTGACTGAGTCGCTGGGCCTGAGACCTGGAGTTTGAACTCTTTCCTCATGAGACTCTTAGGTTCTCCTTCTCTAGCTCTTCTTATATTGTTCATTCTTTGCATTACAGGTAAAGTTATCTACTAAAACAAACATTCTCACAGTCTCCCTTCAGAAACCTTCGTTGGTCTTAACTTACTAATAGTCTGATAAAAACCGTAATGTTAAATTTAGCAGGTAAATTGTTATGATTTGTGTCTAGATGCCACCCAAGGCATTGTGCAGTCATAGGGCTTTTTCAAAGGCAGCTAAATCTGGAGTGTGTGATGCTGAGATTATTGGTTTGACATCGTTCTGGCTGGGATTTAGGGTGTGTGTGCTGCTGGGTGGGCAGCCCGCTTATTATGTGAGGGACAGCGAAAATCTTGTTTTGGCCCCTAGTTACTTGGTCTATCTTCTAAGCACTATGAGTGTTTCCCTGAGGCTTGTCTGCACTGCCTTGGAGCCAGCCGATTATGGACTGAACACCCTACAGATGAGCCAAATAAACCTTTTCTCCATTAATTTTAGTTCCCAGGTATTTTGTCTGAGTAACAAGAAGAGTAACTAAATGAGCATACTCAATATGCCATTGAAGCCAATTCTGTTTCCATTTAGATTCATCATTACAACGAAAAAGTGTTGATATATAGGGAAGGGAAAGAAAACAGTTGATACCAACTTACATACATTATCGGCAGACCTGGCATTGCTAAGGAAAAGCAAAAGATCATATTTATTTTAAAATGGCTCTATTGTTAGGTTTAAAATTTTCATCAATTTTCCTAAGAGACCTTTTGGAATTTGTCTTCAGCACTAAAAATCCCATTTCTAAAATATTGGGGGAAAATGAAAGTACAGTTAATCTTGTAGAAAACTTATTTGTATATCATATTTATACTTGTAGCTTTGAATACCTTGTTGGATTCAGAACTTTTTTTTTTTTAATTTTATTTTAATAGTAATTGGTATTGAATAGAGGACCTTGTACACACTGGGTAGGTTCTCTATCACTGAGAGAGTGTCTCCCCACCTTTTAAAAAATTTTTTGAGACAGGATCTCACTATTTAGCCCAGGTTAGTCTCAAATTTGCGACCCTCTTGTCTCAGTCTATGGAGTAGGTCGGATTGAAAATATCTGTCACCATTCCCAACTTGTGAACTGTTTTTTTAAAACACACACATGATCTATGCCAGACGGCTCAGTACAGGCATCGAAGTGCAGGTTGGTTAAAGCATAGCAGTCTGTCTGACTGTGAAAACTTGCCCTCCTGTTTAATCAGCTACTGTGGTTCACTAAGAATGTATAGTTTCCAAAATTGCAGTGGTTGACATATATTTGTTTTGGTTTTGACCGGTATAAAACAGTAGTTGAGGGCCATAGAGATAGCTCAGTAATCTAAGCGCCTGCCTGGCAAGCTCAAGAACCCAGGTTCAATCCCTGGCATCACATGTCATGCCAGCCCTGTACTGTGCCAACCACTGAAACAGCATGTTGTTGCATGCCTGGAATTCCAGCGCTGTGAAAGCTGAGACGGGGTCACTATGAGTCTGAATGGCATGCAAGACCCTGTGCCAAATAAATACATTAATTAATCTTTTTTTAAAATACAGATCATTAAGAAGAAATAGTAATTGAAACTTATGCCATCATCATGTTCTAGGCTATTACGTTTTAGATAGTTTATTATTTTCTAAATAAATGTCGTAACTTAGTAGGGAAAAAAATTTACTTGAATGATTCTCTGACGGTATTTACTCTTTTTTTTTTTTTTTTTTTTATCTTTTTAAGACAGGGTCTCACTATGCAGTTCAGGCTGGCCTTGAGCTCACTTTTGTAGCCCAGGCTGGTCTCAAACTTGTACGGATCCTCCTGTCTCAGCCTCCCAAGTGCTGGGATTACAGGTGTGAGCCACCGCACCCGGCTCTACTCTCACTATTCTAGTTGTATGGCAGTAGTAGAAAAATCTGTGATATGGTTCTGATTTCAAAAATTAGCAAATGAATAATTAGTATATACCATCTGGATGCA